>LR751767.1:0-22807 GCA_902729485.2 Mus minutoides
AGAGAGAGAGAGAGAGAGAGAGAGAGAGAGAGAGAGAGAAAGAGAGAGAGAGAGAGAGAGAGGGAGAGAGAGAGAGAAAGAGGGAGGGAAAGAGGGAGAGAGAGAGGAATCCCTTTCTTAGCCATACAAAATAAAAAGTCATTGTAAATAAATATTTACCAGGCAGAAAATACGCAATTTATAAATTTATATCCACTCTTTTCATTGTAGTTAGAAAGATCATTATACCCCAATGCAAATTCAAAGAGGATCACCATAGAGAAAGCTCAACAACTTTGTCTAAGGTATCAAAGGGAAGTCACACTTTATAGAATGCGCTTTATTGTTCATAGGAATGTAAGATTTATCACACACACACACACACACACACAGAGAGAGAGAGACAAAGAAAGACAGAGAAAGAGAGAGAGAGAGAGGGAGGAATCGACTTGGAAGATTATTTCCATTTATACAGGTTAAAGTGGGGTGAGTTCTACCATGGATGAGAGAAAAACACTAAGTTGGGGTTGCTCTTAGAACAGAGGACTCCAAGATGACAATTTGTCCTAGCACATAGAGTGCTAGTGTTGCTAATCAAACTGTGCCTAAAAATGACTGGATTTTCCATTTCAAATATTTAGACAGGGGATCAGGATAGTGTCATGTAACACCACTCCACACACATGTTGGCCACATGGTGATCAAAAATGTATCAAAGCCAAAGGGTAACAGGGTATCAGGATGTAGTTGTAGTAAATAAATCTGGGGCACACATAGGCCCTACTGGTGAAGTCAGAGGTCAGGATGGACAGGTGGGAGACTGGAAAGGCTCATGGGAAGGATGAAGAACGAAGACATGAAAACCCCCGCTGGCAAAGAGCAAAGATGGAACTTAGACACTTCCCCACAATGGCTGACTGAAATGTACAGGGGCATTCCAGAAGATCTAAAAGCAATTTCCGGCTAATTATGATATTAAGCACACACACCTAGATGGAGATTAAGAAAAAGGGGCTGAGCCTGTAGCTCATTTGGAAATTATTTACCCAGCATGATCAAGGTCCCGGATTAGGTTTCTAGCTCAGTTGCGTAGAAATGTGTGTCATTAAACCTGATGATCTGAATTTGACCACACATGATAGAAGTAGAGAACCAACTCCTGAAAGTTGTTCTCTGATTTCCACATGTGTGCTCTGGCACATGTACATGTACCTGCCTCAACAGACTAAATAAATAAGTTACAATGTAATAGGATACTAATGGAGCATATGACCTGCAATGTTGTATGTAAAACTATATGTAACAGACAGAGTATGAGTGGGAAGGCCTATGCTATAGCAATGATCCAAGAAATCAAATGCCAAGGTCACATAAAAGCCCTTTCTCTTAGGACAGCCTGGCCTTAAGCTGTTCAACTACTTCCCTACCTTGGCCTGCTGCCCCCTGGAAAATCTGTCTGTTCTTAATAAACTGCCTCTGCATCCGGGTTAACTGTGGGTCTCTATTCAAATATTTCTGCACAAGAACCTGGAAACTACCCTGAGATAGCCTCCAATTCCCAGCTTCAGCCACTGTTACTGGCAGTAAGTGATCTGATAGATGCCCAGGAGGGAGGAGGAAAAGAAGGTTGAAAGAGAGGCAGAGATTCAGAAAAAGAAAGAGAGCAATGAAAACAGAGAGAAAAATGGAAGCAGATGGAGAAAGGAAAAAGAAGAAGGACAGAGGGAGGAAGAGAGAGATGAAGGGAAGGAGGAGGGAGGGAAGGAGAGGAAGAGGTAAGGAACACTCTCCCCTGAGTTAAAGAAAGTTTGTAAATGTAAATATCAGGCTGAGTACTGAGAGGACTCTGAGATAAATTGCAGGTAATTTCATTCAGTTTAAATTAAAAACTAAAAGCCCATCCTGCGCAGATACAAATGATCTCACATAGTTAAAGATTCAAAGGAAGGCTGACATGAAATCAGTGATAACACTAATGTGTCTTATATCCCTGTAGCTTTAGGATTACTGGGACAAAACGGAAATCTATATTATAAAATGATAGGCAAGTTTATCATGATAAAATTAGCTATTTTCTCAGGGAACTGTTGTTCTATAAGGCCGAAATAATTAGCTGGGAAATGGAAGAATGTGTAGGAGAGGGGAGGGGTACTTGAGAGAGTGAAGCAGGGATCTGCTGGTTACATATCTATATATGTCTGAAAATATTCAATGTCAATTACTTGATTATGGATCTAACTGGAGCCATGTCCCCATGTGAAGACTTTGATCTCCTTAAGTCTCCATCACATGCTGGAAAGAAAGGTAACATGAGTGATGGATTGGAAGCAACTAGTCATGTGTAATTCTTTCATGTAAAAGATTATGACAGGAACATCGATATAAAAGCTCCATATATTTTAACATGGATTAAAGGTGAAACGGCTTATCTCTATTTATAGCCATGCGTGTATGTAAAATATAAATGACAAGGTGAAATCTTCATATTCAAGAGAGCATGCAAGCTTTTGTCTTTCTGAGTTTTAATCACCTCAATTAATATTTTACTTCCCAGTTCCAAGGGCACATGTGACATGAAATTAAAAAAAGGAATCTGGGAAGGAAGATGGTGGTCAGGAAGGAGGGGCATGTGCATGGGAGGAAAATCAACTGAAATACATTTTGTTTGAAAATACCACAATGGCATCTAATAACTTGTATGCTGATTTGAAAAGAAAAATAAATTTGAAAAATAAGAATAGCATTTAAAAATCAGAAAGACCCAGGTTCTGACTTCAGCTGGTACTAAAAATATCTCAATGTTTGTGAGATCATGATGTTTCTGTCCTTCAAATAAATTAGGGGTGAAAATGATGTTAGCTGTCTTACAGATGTTATTAGGGTAAAAATTAAAGGTGTTATAGTGAAAGCCCCTGGCATAAGCCTTTACCTATAACGGGCTGCTGTGGTTTGATAGGACATGTCTGCCAGGGGCTCATGTGTTTAAACAGCTGGCTCCCAGCTGGTGGTCCTAAGGAAGGTTATGGAACTGAGAGACAATAGAGCCTGTATGGAAGAAACGGGATAGGCTTGAGGCTTGACCTCACTTCCTGTTCACATCTTGCTTCCTGTCTGCAGTGGTAATATGGCCCCCAAGCCTCGTGGTCCTGTGTCTGTGCCTTTACAATCTGCTGTCATGCCTTTCTGTCATGATGGATTGTTTCCCTTTGGAGCCTAAAACCAAACAAACCTTTTCTCTCCTAGGTCACTTGTTTCCTTACAGGAATGGAAGAATAAATAATACTGATGGTGTAATGATTATTATTACTAATACAGTTTTCAACCCCATTGCTTGATTTTTCTCAATTCAGTAAGTATCATTGAAACACTAGTTACAGATTGGAAGCATATTTTTGGATGATCTAGTTTCTTGTGCTACTCACTCAAAAGCAAGAAAACAACTGTCACTCCCTGTACTCTAGTAGACAGTCTCTCACCTGTGCACATACAGGCAGCACTAAATGGACTTGAAGAATATTACCTTAAAAGTCTCAAATGAAAAGAAAGTGAATTGGGAAAGAAAAGCAGTTGGAGAATAGGGAGGAAGTGGGTAGAGTTGATCAAAATACACCATGTGCATGAATATTAAATAAAAATTTAACAAGGAACTAAATCCCTGTGCAGTGAAAACTTTTTATTTTTATATCAGGATATATGTTTCAGTGTTACTTGTCTTCAACCACGGCAGCAACAACAGAATAATCTTGATGGAATATGCAATAATATGTGTTACAATGAACGATGGAGATAGTGTCGAGAAGGGTATCAGGTAGAAAATAAGAGTCTGAGGAGGAGGAAAATTATGTAGGGAGTAAGTTATAATCCAACATGGCACAAGGACACGAATAATTCTTTGTGGAGTAGTCTGCAAATAAGACATGCACCCTTTGAAAATCTGTTCACTGAATTACTGGAAAACTGTGGGGTGAGGGTCAGGAAGCACAAGATAGCAATAGGGTGGACACTACAAGGAAGCCAAGCAAGCATTTGCCAGCCTGCCTTGCTGAGGGTCTAGGACAGTTTCCTTTCCATGCTCTTAGCTGTGGCATTCAAGGGTCTGAGTTCCTGAATTCAAACCGATGAAATGAAACTGAAGAAAAATGCAAGCTGCAGAGCGTTGCAGAATAAGCATGGTAACAGCGAATGGTGGCCCTGGAAGCCAAGGGGAGAGTGGCATTGCAACAACCCTTCATGGGGCTCATGTGAGAATATACATCGACAACATTTTAATTACTAAGTAAGCAGTTGGTCTATATGAAGTCTGAAAACCACAGACTATTAGAAGGCACTAAAAATAACATTCTTAGTTCTCACAACTTAAGACCAATCACCAGGGGACTGCTGCTGACTGCCCTCTGGACAGTTCTCATCTGCATTTTTGCCAGCATTTAAACTGATTACATTGTTTCCTTCTGTCTAATTACACAAACTATTGACAGTTAATGAATTTTTTGTCTTTACTCAACACAGAACTCTTGGAGGTGAGAAAATCAAAGAAGCAAAAATCTCCCTCTTTCATTGTGTTACAGGTATTTCTGTCTGTCTTTGCACCTGTCTGCCTCTCCTCCCACTTCTCTCTGTTGTTGTTTGTTGAAGCAGCATTTAAACATAAACCCCGAGTTAAAGTAAGTTTTATTAGACAGATATTTTCTTTTTAAATTTACTAAATATTCACATGTGCTTTTAAAATGTTTTAAAGATAGTAATTGAGTAGATGCTGTGAACCTTCTGAGTGTTTTACCATTTTGACTATTTTGTAAAATGTTAAGACAGTCTTATAGCACTGAGAGACCCAACTCTGCTCTATTTGGCTCCTTTTCAAAGCATACTGGAAAAGTATCTTCTCTTGTTACAAAGCAAACTGAAATATGTAAATGAACAAAGTGGAGAAAACAAAACAAAACAAAACAAACAAAATAAAGGAACAGAAATTGTGCTGTCCCGGACACCTGCCCCTTGCCTATAGAGGCAGTGGGTGGGGTCATTTCTCATGTTAAAGAAGCATCCAGAGTTGGTTGGTGATTTAAAAGGATCCATTGAGAAGACATTGATTTAGCTAAAGTCCTCTGAGTTATGCAAATGTATGGATAACTTTGTGAGAGCGGTCCATGAAGTGAGAGCTATCAAGAGGGTACTATCAAGGGACTCATGATTTCTTCTGCTTTAGGGATCCCATTAGCTCTTGTGTATATGAACTTAGTGACTTTCTCCATCGTTGGATCCTTTGCATTTGTCTCAGTATTATAACATGCTTATATATGGGTCTCTTTCTTATCTATTTTGAGAGTTCTATTCAGAAAACTAACTGTACCAAGGCCTGACTGCTGGAGAGCATCTGCTGGCAAAATGATTCTCTTGCTACAATTTTCCCAGAACAACTGAGTGGAGACAGAGGAGCTTATTTGCCCAAGGTCAACTGTGTGGTAAGTGTGTATTGAAAGCCAGCTAGCTCTTCCCAAGGTCAACTGTGTAGTAAGTAGCAGAATATGTATTTAAAGCCAGCTAGATCTAGAAAACCCTGCTTCAGAAATAACCCTTAACATCTGCTTGGTCCAGTCCAAGTGTCTATCCACAAACTTCTGAGTGGCTTGAGATTAGAAGTTGAAGACGCATCTACATGTTTCTTTGGTCTGGTGAATACAGCAGAATAGAAAAAAGAAAGGAGGAAGAAGCAGAGGGAAAGGTAGAAGGAGAGAAGAGAAGAAGGAGGGACGGAAGAGAGAAGGAAGAAGAGATAAACGCAGTCTGGAGGAAGGGGTTAGGCAGAGCCATTTCTACAAGTCATTCCCAGACATACCCCATTGTTCTTATCACAGCAAGAACTGATGTGGGATTGATTATCTCTGCCTATGTGCATGTGAGTTTTCATCCATTGCCCTAGGCTAGAAGGTTGTCCCGAATGGAAGCCATTAATTGCAACATGTTATTTTCTCTGCTCATGACATGTAAGTCCTGTTAGACAGTGTAGTGATACCTAATTATGAAAATACCTCTTCCATTATAGGAGACTATGGCTTTTGCTGGACTTGATTACCAAGTTTTATACCACACCTGATGTGACTCTGGACTGCTCTTTTACTGTGTACTCAGACGGCTTGCTTAGCCTTTCTTTAGTAGAACAACTTAACAACTTATCTCCCTTTCCCATGTAATCCACCTTTACAACCTCAGAAAAATGCATAGCTATAATTTTAAAAAGTATACTCTTCCAGATCCCAAACCCAGACTAAGAAATGTGTGCGAGCATGTTATGATAAAAATGCTGAAAACAGCAAATATGTTGAAAGCAAATGAATGCCATAAATGTTGGAAGTTACATGGCCATGGGCTTATGCAGTTGTTGACAGTGATAGTTGCAGAACCGTTTCCTATGTAGGTAAGTTAGGGGCAGATGTGGCCAAAGAGTTTTATCCCTTGTGAACTCAGATAAAAATTTCTATGAAGTATCCCTCATTCCTTCCCATATGATTGTTTCTGTGCTATTCCAAAGAACAGGGAGAAAAAAATTCCTTTGTGGAGGGCACAGTTGCAGATATACAGAGACAGACACATTCACAAGACAGTCTCCAGGTATGTACAGACTCAGGCTCATATAGAAGAAAGAACTGGAAAGACTTAAGATGCAGGGAGAGAGAAGTAGACAATTTAAATCTGACTTAAATTACTCTTTGATAAATTATTCCAAGGTAAGGTGCTTTTAATTTTTTTTCCTTAATGTGACATTAGTGACTACGAGTTTATTATTAATGCATTCACACCAAAGCAAGTCAAGGTTTCTGTTAATCAGCAAATGTTGCGAAGAAGAAAAGCAAGCGTGCTGAAGCCCCCTTGGACCTGTATAAAGTCACACTGAAGCAACGGGAAATGTTCAGTGATGTATCAAAATTATTGAACTTCATAATGCGATAATTTGATTTCCCCCATTAAGTTTTTATTTGTTTTTAAGTCAGCATATAAGTCTAAGAAGTATCCTACAACTGTAATATTTGAGAAAGGCAGGGGCCAGGAAAGGCAGCGCCTCCTTCCTTTGTTCTTCCCACAGAGAAAGTTGCTACAAAAGGAGAAAAATGCTAAAACATTTTTTTTTGAAACAGCAATGAGTATGAAAAGCAAAATATGCATTTCACCCCAGGGTGCTTATGATTCAAGCCTATGATTAGGGAAAAGGTCAGAAATTCACAATCAGATTTCCCTATGAAGACCAGCACTAGTGAAAGTATTTTCTAAGGCAAATTCTACATTGAAATGAACATCCTCTGAGGGAACTTGAAGCACTGAACACCTGCTGAGGAACTGGCACAGGCCACCTCCCACAACCCACCGTATTCACACAACAGCCTTCTTGGCTTAACCAAAATCAGAAGGAGCTGAAGAGATGGTTTGGTGGATAGCAGCAAAATTCAGATTCAGAGAACTCATGTCAAGATGGGTGTAGTCACCCTGGTACCTGCAACCACCAGTGTGTGTGTGTGTGTGTGTGTGTGTGTGTGTGTGTGTGTGTATTTAGTATGTGTGGTGGTGGTGGTTGGGGGTGTGTGAAGTGAAGACAGGAGAATTGCTGGGACATGCTGGCTACCTGTCTAACTCCTGGTTCATCTCAAGGGAAGGTGGTGGGAAGTAATAGACTGTGTTTGACATCCTCTGTTCTTTGTACATCTCACACACACACACACACACACACACACACACACACATACACACACACACACATATACACACACACACAAGAGAGGGAGAAGGAAAAACTGAGAGAGAGAGAGAGAGAGAGAGAGAGAGAGACCAAGGCCATGTTAATATTACAAAGTAAGAAAGGTTCCTGTCCGTATGTCATTCCAGAAAGGGTAGGTGGGAAGGATATGTGATCTTCTGTTAGTTTTATTTACTTAAGTAGCTCTCTGAGAATACATAAAATTAAATAGACAGTCTCAGTGATCCAGTGACATCAAGGTTCCTGAAGTGACGACAAAACTAGAGAAGTACTGGTCCTGATAGGACCTCCTCACTTTTGTTTTCAGTCAAAAGACTGAAAATGAGCAAAGGAGACCACTTGAAGGATGTAGGGTGGTTGGAGGGGGCCAGTGTTCTAGTCTCCACTAGATGTGCCAATGGAAAGCTCTGGTCGCAGTCTCCAGGGCTGGGAAACCTGAACTGCACAATGCATCAGTAACTAATAATAGTAGTTTGACTAACAAAATCTCTATTCAGTAATATGACTGTTTCCCAGCCTGTCTTGAGAGATTCTTACAGCCTGGTCTGCATTCGGTCAACCAAGCACTTGTAACAAGGGCTGATCATGGTTCCAAGGATATTCTTACTTGCTGGAGATGCACTCAGTATGTAAAACCACAACAAATGTCAGTAACTGATGATTAAGTGTATTGAGCGTTATGAGCTATTAAACATCGTTAGAAATGGTAATGCACCACCTTGCAGAAAGCACAGATCATTAAGCATATGGATTTTAATTATTTCAGCTATAGTCTTCTTTAGGGTTGGGAGGAGAAGGTGAAAGCTAATTTTATATTGGGTTATCCAGTGAGTCTATCAAGCTGCAAAGTAGCACACTTTCCAAACGAGCCCTTTGCAAAGACCTGTTAAATATAGCAATTGCCATGTACCATAAAAAGGAGATTATCATCTTGGGCTGGAGTGCAATACAAGGCCATAAACTTGGAGATGTTAAACAGTGATGTGCTACTCTTAAGAGAAAAATAGAAAATAATTCAGCAGATCATTTAACAAGTTGCACTATTTTTCATTGTATATACATATGTATATGCATATATATAATTATATTATATTATATAAGATATATATATATATATATGTGTGTGTGTGTGTGTGTGTGTGTGTGTGTGTGTGTGTGTGTATCTTATTTTTATTTGTGAGTGGATTATAGTGGGCTGTGTGTGTGTGTGTGTGTGTGTGTGTGTGTGTGTGTGTGTTGTATCCTTGTGTAGATGCCTGTGAATTGTTAAATGTCAAAGCACGTAAAATTTAGTGGTCAGTATTAGGTATATGCTACATCCACTCCAGTAGTGACAAGTGCCAACAGGACCCCAGAACCTGGGCACTGTCCTGAGGTGAAAAGTTCATGGAAACTTAGTCTCCTGGAATCATGGTATCCTGTATAACGAATGCTCCAATATCCTTGCTTTAGTTGATAAATGGATCTGTGTGCTTTCCCTTAATATTGCTTCATTATAAGTGCTCCTAAGGATTCATATTTTGACATATAGCTAAGTTAGATTCTAGGCAGTCCTTGATCCAACCTTGGACATGGATAGCTAAGTACACAGGTATTCACCATTATCTAGGAAGAAGGAAGTTTGTGACCTGAGAAGGAACTAGAGTAGATGCTTAGAACTATAGTTAGCTGAGTTTCACCTGTATACAAGTATTTACATTATTCTCTAAGGGGAAGGTGGACTATGGCAAGGACACTAATCATCTTTCTGTTGGAAAAGGAACCGGGAGTACAGACATGAAGAAACATCTCCTCTAGAATTCTAAGTCTCCTGAGGAAACATTCAAGCCAAGATAACTGGTTTGCTTTCATATGCCTTTAAGCCTAGTGTGTGACATAAAAGGTGTTCCCTATAGGCTTTGGAAGGAGTGACGCTGGATCTTGGTATGTCCTCAAAAAAGGATAGTTGTGTAAGTCCCTCTAAGCAACCTCAGCAACTAAGCTATGTCATCCATCTGAAAGATGCTGCTGGCTAAATGGATTGGTGGCTCCTGTCTCCTCAACTTTAACAGACACCACTGAGGGCTTTCAAGTTCAGCTTTGCAAGGTTAACTAGGGACAGGGAGGGTCTAGACCACACGATGGGTCTCTATCTCTTGACCTTAGAGTCATGAATATTACCCACTAACCTTCTTATGTAGTAATGCTTACTAAATGATTGGGAGGAGTAATTTTTTCTAATGTGCTTTGTACAAATTCACAGCTGACTTTCACCAAGATAGTTCTCACAATAAGACTTTTTAGTTCAGTTTAGATGCACTGGTATTATGATTATGTGTATGAATATGCCAGTTCCTATGGCATCAGTGTTGTCATTGGTAAAAATAAATAGCACTTCTGTCTCTGATCTCCTGTCTGCTGAATATATATATATATATATATATATATATATATATATATATATATATATATAAGCAAGTAGAAAATATTCCAAAGTACATTACATAATTCACATTATACAAATTTCAGCTAGATAAACGAGGCTATGAAGTCACCACAGAGAGAAAACAAGTGAACTTAACTTTTCCTAATGCCATCGTCTTTGGCAAAGAAAATTAAACAGGAACAATTCCAAAAATGAGAAAGTTTGTTAAGGTTAGAAAATGCTGCCTTCCATTTTATATTTCAAAATTAGAAACAAAGCAAAACAAACATGATCTAAGTAATTGCTATCAGGATAACCACTAATAAAATTCTAGGTTAGAGGTCAGCAGGCTAGCTCTGTGCTGAGGTACAGTGCTCTCCGTTTGAGCCTGCTGTCTTGAATTAGGACCTGGAATCCACATGGTGGAAGGGCAGAACCAGCTCTTGAGTGTTGTCTTCTAATTTTCCACATGCATAATATGGCCCACACAACAATAAAAATGAACCCCTGCCCAGGTAAGCTATATTTTAAAATGTGACACGGAAAAATGATTTTCTTCAATGGTTTGTTCTAGAATAACATTGTTATAGTCTCTGGTTTAATATATGACTGCCGCTGATTTTCCATCGATCATTGAGAAGACAGTCTCTTCCATAATATAGTTAAGTTTTCTTCACAGACATGATAGGGGGAGACTGTCATTACCATTCAGTTTCATTCACACACACACGAACACATATGAATACATATATGGTTTCATATGTGTGTGTGTGTGTATATATATATATATATATATATATATATATATATATAATATTATCAAGACCCACTTTGATGTATCAGCCATAATAAAACACAGCTAACAAAAGTATATCCACTCTTTTCAGAAATATCTAATAAAGAAGATCAATTTGAGGTAATGCAAAATCCTCAATTCAAAGTCACAAACAACCAAAGATGCTAATTAATTCTTGTATCATTTCCATGATCAATAGTTCAATCACTGTGGCCATATGGATCTGAAAGAGACTTCTCACCTACCAAGTCAAGAGTATATTGTTAGAGCAAGTGATGTATAGTTAAGATAAACAAGAAAAAAATTCCAACAACATGACATATAGCCTCAAGTGGAAGAAAACGGATAGTCTTAGGGGCAGGGGACTGACCGTAGTCTGCAGTCTTGGTGTGTAGAATTGAGAATATTATCATATCTACAAATCTGTGCTGTGTGCAAAGTATGAGAGGAGTTGATTGTGTCATATATCCTCCCAGTCAGCCTGTGAGCTTGTGTTAGGCATCAGCTATGCAGCAGACAGTTATTAGATGCAACATAGGCAATTTGGAATCCCAGTTCCATCTCTACAAAGCTTGTAGCCTGATGGCTCTGAAAGACTCATTAGAAAGGAAACAAGAATCATCTTTAGGAAAATGGCCCCTTTGTGGGCATGTGGAAATAGAAAAGGGGAATGAGTGCATTTAAGAAGTTGGGAACCACAAGAGTGTAACAGTGATTAGTTAGTTCCGATATCATGAAAGGGAAGAGCAGACAAGAAATATTTATAAATAATGTGTGTCAAGTTTTAGTTTCTATCTTTCTCTTTTATACTGCCAATATGACTTTCATCTGTGACTTGGAGGGTTGGCAAGAATCAGTTTCTGGTTATTCCTCAATCCTAACTACACTGGCAGAAGCAGAGTGCTGACAGAAATCTCCAGGGCAGCACTCTTCATCAGGAAGCAGGTCTTTAATGCAGATTGAACCAACTTGATCAATTGTTAGATGTTAGATAGCTCCAGTTACCTCATAGTGTCAAGCCGCATAGAAGCAGTGGGATTAAGGGGTGTGACCCTATTCTCTCTTTCATTTAGTTTTCCAAAGATAAAACAGACCAATTATTAAAATCACACAAGCTGACTGAAATAGAAACAAAGGGGAGAGAGATAAAAGAAACAATAACCCTCCAAATCAATGACTTTTCATCTCTCTCTCTCTCTCTCTCTCTCTCTCTCTCTCTCTGTGAGTGGGCATGTGAGGCTTGTAGATGATGCTAGTACATTTCCCTTTACACATGTCCACCTAACTCCCCCAAGACTCTCTTTATAAATCTGGAGCTAGCCTCTGAGATCTCCCTGTCTTGTCCTGTTCCACCACAACAATGCAGAAGTAACAGGTACACTTTTAAAACAGGCACATCAATTTTTCCAAATAAATTGCATGATATTTTCCCACTGACCCACTACTATGTACTTCAAAGTATATAGTAAACTTTGTACGAAGTACACTTATACAAAGTATATCAAAATTTCAAGCAAAGGCCCAGATGCTAACTTTCATAGAAGTACCCCATCTGTTTCTTTTTTTCTTTTTCTTTTTCTTTTTCTTTTTCTTTTTCTTTTTCTTTTCTTTTTCCTTTTCCTTTACCTTTTCTTTTTCTCTTTCTCTTTCTTTTTCTTTTTCCTTTTCCTTTACCTTTTCTTTTTCTCTTTCTTTTTCTCTTTCTCTTTCTTTTTCTTTTCATCTGTTTCTTTTTATACAGACTTTTTGGATCCATTGTTAGATGAACTTGTGTCTCTGAGTCCTTTTCCTCTTAAATCTGCCTCCATGAAAAAGAATTCCCTCAATGTGTTTTCTTTAGAGGAGAATGAGAAAACACTGAGGAATGCCTTGGAAACTGCACTCATTCTGAATGCCTGCCAGGAAGAGTAGGTGTACAGTCTCTAGGTAAATATTTTTCTTTCTATAAACTAATATTATTACACTTAGAGGATAATTTACCTTCCAAAATAGGTAATACTATGGAGGAACCATATGCAGGTCAAAGAAAACTTAAGAACTCACAAACTAGTATAGATTTTCCCACCACATTCACGTGGTATCTTAGCAAACTCATTTATACATTAAGGAGTTCCGGTCACTTAGCAGCAGTTGCCCTGGGAGAGTGCTGGCAGGTGTTAATGGCAGCAAGTATGGGGATGGGTTTGAACATTTTATAGGGGTTCATTTTTGACACTTACTTTGGCTAGATAGTGACCTTTTTCACTCAAAGGAAGTAAAAGCATGGCTGAATCAGAAAGCATATACCAAAGAAGATGTCAAGATATTAGAGGCCAGAAAACGAAAGTTATATTGAGCAATTCCCAGGCCTTATGTTTGAACAATAAAGGCAGAAATTGTGTGGAAGAGCTGTGCCATTGCTGCATAGACTAATCAGCTGTATTTCTAAACACTGACTCTTAAACAACACTTTCTGATCATGGTAGATACTAAAGAGTAAGACATAATGAATGAGGTAGAGTAAAAAAATGTGTATTTTCCTTGGCTTTAAAGCCCTATCTTCTAGTACCTATGAAGATGATCTTGATTTAAAAGGGTCAAATTTAAGATGAGGCCTTATTCAAGTGATATGTGATATGTCTCCAGATCCAACATGGCTGGTCTCACAAAAGAAGAAACCACTCATGGATAGAGAAGTAGGAGACTATTGGGAGAAGCAGCAGCAGCAGCAGCAGCAGCAGCAGCAGCAGCAGAGAGTGAAGTATTTGGGGGTGAAAATCCATTGGAAGCAGATCACCAGAAGCTCAGCAGAGACGAGGAAGAATTCCCGCTATAGATTATAGATTTAAGACAGAGCATGGTCTGCTCAATGCCTAGGTTTGAGGATTTAGGATCCTCAGAACTGGGAGAACACATTTTATTGTTTTTAGCCACTTTGTTTTATGGGTCAGTCTTTATAGCATGACCAGAAGACAAATACAATGGGACACACATACCCCCATTTGTGGATAATGGTGCATAATACATAAACTCTCTGTTTTTCTCTCTGTATGTCTCTCTGTCTTTCTCTGCCTCTCTCTGTCTACACACACACACACACACACACACACACACACACACACACACACATTTGTAACTTTAGTTTTATGGCTTTTTGCTATATTTTCTGAGGCTAATTTTGTGATAAAACATGATTTAAAGTTAAAACAGAGACAATATGGCAAAAGTATTTTTATATACTTTCTCTTTCAAGTCGTTAGACAGTGAAAAATAAAGTCACTCTACTTCCCAGATGCATTACTAAGAGTTTGATAAAATGCCATTAAAACCGATACTCAGAAAAATTCTAGTGAGCCAAGGACAAACTTTCCAGAATGTTTTGTTTCTCTAATGATGCCTTTTTTGAAATTTCTAAAGATAAAAGTGTAGTCAATTTAGTGAGAGGGGAAGAAAACAAGGATTCATGAGAGATAGGGAGAGAGCACACACACATACATACACATACACACACACACACACACACACACACACACACACACACACAGAGAGAGAGAGAGAGAGAGAGAGAGAGAGAGAGAGAGAGAGAGAGAGAGAGAGAGAGAGTTCACAAGAAGATCCAATGCTCCAAAGGCTAGACTGGATAGGTCTTAAATATTTCCAGTGCTCTGACTCTGACTGACAGGATCTGTGTCTGAGGCCTGCTTCCACTCAAGGAAAGGAAGTACATGGGAGAGAAAGGAGATCCACAGTAGTGTCATGTGCCTTACACATCAGATACTGTGACATGAAAGTCACTGATGAGAGAAGAGAAAAAAGGAGGAAATAATAACTACAAAGTGCCAAGGAGCTACTGCCCTTCTTACCTAATGGGATCATAGAAGACTTGGGTCAACACTGTATCATGGGCGAGGAGACATTCTAGGCGCTACTGCCTGGAGGTTGCTGAAATTCCAGCGACTTGGACAACCAATGAACACTAAAGGGATATCAAACTTCCAATTGCTTACTGCTTTGGTTAACTCAAGTGAGTTTTAGTTTGCACATCAACTGAAATGCTCCATCATGCCCCTTCCTATGCAGCTGACTCATTGATTCCATCTGTAAGTCACAATGCTATTTTTCTCAATGTTATATTAAATGTTAATAAAATTAAGTTACATTTCTGCTTTAATGAAATGAGAAAGCAGTCATTTTTTTTTATTTCTACCAGCACTAAACAGAAAACAAAGAGACAAATATTTAAATACTAATTATTATCCTTTTCTGTCAAAACAAAGTTCCAAATTTTTGGGATATATATGTATCCTTAGAGATATTTTTTTTAACATCTCTACTCCTAGAACTACACTATGTGACTGTGTCACAGATGGTCTATAGGGTGATTCTCAGCTGCAAATTTTGGGGGAAAATATGGAGCCATCCACCAAATCCAATATTAAGAAAGTGCCCTGGAGCTTCTAAAATAAGCAGGGATACAAGTCTTTCAGGAAGAAAACTTTAATTCCATAAATAATACATCTAATATAACATCATTAATGTAACGATCAAAATATCCTAAACAATGTGGTATATGAATATATTTAGTATATATATATATATATATATATATATATATATATATATATATATATAAATAATTATTATATACATAGATGCATATACATGACAAATATACACATCTGTATCTCTTGCCTAGGTATGTATGTATGTATGTATGTATGTATTTTATATATTTGTACATTCATATACATATAGAATATACACATCAACAAGACCATGCTCTGTCTAATATCTATAGTGGAAATTCTTCCTCAACACTTCCCAGCTTCAGGTGATCTGCTTCCAATGCTGTTACTGGACTTTCACCCCAAAGACTTCACTCTCTGCTTCATCTTCACCTAATAGTCTTCTGCTTCTATATCTAGGAGTGTTTTTTTTTTTTTTTTTTTTTTTTTCTCTTGTGAGATCAGCCACATTGGAGATTATATATATATGAAAATTTAATTAAAGGAATCCAAGATAAGGCTGCCTAATACCAGGGGTTAAGGAAAAAGAAACAAAAATTCTTGCAGAATGTCTTTTTGAGTTTTGTTTTTGCTTTCTGTCTGGCAATAAAAAGATGATTTGTGGTGCACCTGTATGAGAACACTGGCCTTTTTTGGATGACAGATAATGAAGAGCAGAAGATCAAACCTCAGTAACTGGAGCGATCACATTTCCCCCCATCCCAGGAGGTTCACTTCCCTTTCCTTCTTGGCTACCATCTCCCTTCTCAAACCTCACTCTTAAAATGTTTGAAGAATGTGTTGTCTGGAAAAAAATAATTTCTGAAATAAGGTCCCAGTGTAAAATGTTCACCAAGATCTGCAGAAACTGAGAGGGTAGGCAGCAGCAGTGTGCTTGATCATTCAAGGGTTCCCACAGACATGGTGATTTCTATGCTGTGAAAGGCAAGTGTGGGGATGGAGAGAGCTGGATTTGCATGTGCTAGACTCCTGATGAGAGTAAGGGAGGAGAGACAGAGGGAGAAAGAGAGGGAGGAGGGGAGATGAGGAGGGAGAGATATGCATGAAAGGAAATAGAAATGTAAACTAAGATCCCCCACTATTCAGAACATAGAAGAGTGGGAGGAGGTAGAAATGAAGACAAATTCCCTATGAGACAAACTTTAAATGTAACATGTAGCCTAGGCTGACATAAAACACACGCTAGAAGGTGACAACTTCTAGACTACAATGTTTGATAGTTTTGCCTCCATCTCCTGAAATTTAGCATTATAAAAATGTTCACTAGCATAGTAAGTTTTAATTGTTAATTAAAACAATTTAGAAGAATCTGGGAGGGCAGTCTTAATGAGAGGTTATCTAGGTTAGGCTAGGCTGTGAGGAAGCATATGGGGATTGTCTTCATTGTATTTATGGAAAATAAATTGAAAATATGTCCCCTGTGCTGATGTTACTATTCTTAGAGAAGAGATCTGGAACTCTGTGACAGTGGAAAAACCAGTTGAGTCCAGGGAATCATGCATCTCTTCTCTTTTCTCCTGACTTTGGATGTAATGGAATCAGTTCTCTGAAGCTCTTGCTCAGATGACTTCCCTGCTATGATAAACTGCAACCTAACATTGAGCAGTAAAATGAATCCCTTCTCCCCTAAGTTGCTTTATTGGATAGTGTTATCGCATAAAATAAAACTAAAAGAAGTCAATATGCACACTTTTATGCAGTTTGGATCAAACCCAATGTCACATGGATGTTAGGTAAGAACTTTACCAATAGAGCTATATCTCTGTATCCCAGCCTATTTTTTAGATGTAATGCCAATTTTAGCTACAACAAAATTATCACAAATTATTGGAATTGAATTCAATGGTAAAGTTTGTAAAATTGCAATTTGTCAACTGATAGTTTCAATATGTCACCAGTATTACAGAATTTAAAGAAATGCCTAATATTTTGAATATACAAGTATGGAGCAATATCATAAATTATAACAGAAGACGAAGGTCCACTCTGTTTGCCATTGTAGCTGGTGTAATTGTAATTTGCATAATTGTAAGCATATTTAAAAATTCACACATCTTAGGGCTTGAAAATATTGAGCTAATGTGTAAATCAGGTTCATTTGTCCAGAACCAAATAAAGAAAAAGTGATGGGAGGAATTTTAACTGGCAACAATAGGCAATAGGTAAGGTTTCAAGGTTGCAAGGAAAGCAAAAAGATGATACCCAGTGGCTTGATCTACCATGGACAGGGCCACAACTGGCAAGGGCCCTTGTGCTTTACAGCAATGCTCCTCTTGATTCATATCCATTGGTTTAGGAGAGCATGAGCTGGAACTAAAGGCTGCAATCAATGAAGTCAGGGGGCAGGCCTGCCTCTTCTCTCCTCTCCTCTCCTCTCCTCTCCNCCCTTCCCTTTTCTTTTTTCTTTCTTTTTTATGCATATGAAGACAAAGTGCTGAAGTTGCCTCTCTTCCAACAAAACAAAGCATGACTCTGCCCATACTGAACCATCTATACAATGATGGTCAAAGACATATGGCCAAATACATGCTTAAAGGATTACATGGCTCAAGCTTTGGCTTGGTGTCCCAAGAACCTTGCAGAAGACTGAAGATGCTGAGATAACAAACAGAAAAACCAACCTCACAAAAATAGCAGAACTGGTTAAAGATGAAAGTAGAATGGAGTATCTGCCATGTATATCGGAGGTCAAAACTGGCAAAGACAGAGTTAATGGCAATACTCCAGAGCAAGCACTTGGTAAATTTCAGGATAGAGAAAAATAAATTGTTCTGGTAATTTTTTTTTTTTTTTTTACAATCATGTACTTTGAATGAATACACACCGAGAAGAATAGAATCTGTCCAGGAAAATGACAGCTGCAGCTGGTGATGAGGCACAGAAAATAGCCGAATTACCAATTACCTTCCAATAAGCATGATGAAGAAAAAGCTGGACCATTACCCAAACAAATTAGCATATTTCCTGATATGATTTTAGACTCAAATTGTATTAAAGGAAAACGGCAAGAGGGATTTGATGATTCCTAAGCTAGGCAAAACACCTCAGAGAGAAATTAAAAAAAAACAAAAAAACAACAACCTTGTTTATGCAAAAACACTAGGAAAAATATGTGGAGATGTCTGGAAAGAAATCCTGAGCCATTTGAGTTAGGGCCATGAATGATTCAAGATGTTAAAAATGAAACCATTGTAAATATGATTATGTTGCTGGAGGCGGAAAGAAGAGAAAATGAAAATAAAGTTAAAGACAACTGTGATGTACCTGAAGGAGGAAAAAAAAAAAAAACTAATTGTCCTTTTCAAACAGATATCAATATTTCTCAGTCTTAAGACAAAAAGGGAAGTAAAACATCTCTGTAAAAAATATCTTATGGAGAGAATGATGCTCAGCAGGTAAGAGAACCCTCTCTCTCTCTCTCTCTCTCTCTCTCTCTCGCTCTCTCTCTCTCTCTCTCTCTTTCTCCTAGATGATCAACACAACCACTCATCATATTTTTAATCAAAATCATTCCTAGACAAGCCATCTATACCAGCTCCTTTCTGAGCCATCATGAATTAGTCTACTACTATTTGCAAGGTACATATCCTATGGTTTGGCATACCTTGTAATCATTATGCTGGGGCCACTGAAGGACATAAAAGTAGCTCTGAGGTTGCTGGGATTTGAACTCAGGACCTTCAGAAGAGCAGTCAGTGCTCTCAACAACTAGAGGGAGTTGAAAGCAATCACAAGTGGGGAGGGAAGGAGTGATCTGGGAGGGAAAGTGGGAAGGGGGTCAATCTGATCTGAAGGCCAGCAGAAAGAATGGAAACAGGAAACCATTGGAGATAGGAGGTTGAGAGGATCCTCCAGAATGCACCAGAGACCTGGGAGGTGAGAGACCCTCAGGATTCAAAGGGAGGGACCTTAGATGAAATGCCCAATATTAAGGAAAGGGAACCCACCTCCAGCAGGAAGACAGGGCATCAAATGAGGGAGAGGGGGCCATCCCACAGTCACAACTCTGACCCATAAATGTTCCTGTCAGAAAGAATTACAGGGATGTGAATGGAGAGGAGCCTGAGGAAAAAAAAGGTCTAGGCACAGGCCCAACATGGGATCTAGCTCAAGGGGAGGTCCTAAGGCCTGACACTACTATAGAGGGTATGGAGCACTCACAAAAAGCGACCTAGCATGATCACATTCTGGAAGACTCAACAAGCACCTGAAAGAGTCAGATACAGATATTTGCACCCAACCAATGGACAGAAGCAGCTGTCCCCTGTTGTTCAATTAGGGAAGGCTGAAGAAGCTGAGGAGAAGGGCGATCCTGTAGGAGGACCAGCAGTCTCAATTAATATGGACCCCTGAGATCTCTCAAACACTGGACCACAAAACAGGCAGCATCCACCAGCTGATAATGAGGATCCCAGCACACATACAGTAGAGGACTGCCGGGTCTGTGTTCATTCATGGGTGATGCACTTGACCCTTAAGAGACTGGAAGACCCAGGGAGTTTAGAGGTCAAGTGAAGTGGGGTGAGGAAATCCACCTGGAGACAGGGCAATGGGGAGGAGGTGTGGGATGTGAAACAGTCTGAGGGTGGACAAGATATGGGGAGTAAAATATGGAGTAAAAATAAATTAATTAAATAAATAAATTAAAATTTTTAAAAAAAGAGTAGCTCTGGAGAAACACTGGGAAATGCTAGAGACTTCTGGAGAAACACTGGGAAATGCTAGTACCCAGCAGTAAGAAGGGGCATCACATCAAAACCATGCAGGTTGCACCTGATTTGTGGCCTCCATAAACACCAGGGCCAACCCCTTACAGGCAGCATTTGTCATTTTGAATGGAAGCATAGAGCGCTAGGTTTCTGCCTGCTACATCTAAACCAGCTCTTCAGACAGCTCAGGTGAGGAGTCATGTTGTTTTTATTATCTTCCTGGGGTAGATCACAATTTCAAGTACAGGCTAATGTTAAATAAGTATACATAGATGAGGAAGGCCAGCAACCCACCTGGTAAAATTTGTACAACCAACACTTCCATTTGAGAGGCTCAGGAACGAACAGCTCTCTTTAGAATTATACTGTTTTAGGTTATGTAAGTCAATTTTTATGAAGGTGTACAGTGGATTTTGAACATCTGTCCTCCACCTTCCCATAGGTACCCTTCCAGTCAGTTCCCCTACTTATCCTACCTGATGTTGCTTCTACTTTATGAGCCTCTGTGCATGTGTGACTTTAGATATCTGTTATGTCTAGGATGAACCACTGAGAGAAAATACAATGTTGTGTTTATTTGTCAGTTTTTTTTTTCCTGAGAATGACTTTATTTGCTTAATGTGCATATCTTCAGCTGTACCCATTTCCCTGTAAACAGCAGAATTTCATTTTTTTATATGCTTGAAAAAAATACACTGTGAATATAAACCACGTTTTCACTACCAATTTCTCTGTTCTTAACCATTTAGGTTGGTTCAACAACATTAGCAATGGAGAAGAACAACCATGCAGTCAACATATTACTCTGGTATGCTGACTTATGCTCCTGTGAGGAAATACCCAGGAGTGATTTAGCTGGGTCATTTTTAGGTATTTGAGGAACCTCCATACCAATTTCCCATAGTAACTAGATTATTTTGTGCTCCAACCAGCATGTCTAAGGGGTTCCATTTTGCTCTAGTCTCCTTGAGAACTTGCTTTCATGTTACTCTTGTTTTGACAGCAATGAGATGGAATCTGAATGTAGTTCTAATTTGCATTAATATTATGGTTGATGTATTCACTGGCCTTCAGCTTCTCATCACCCTAATTCCCTCTACCACGCCCACTCTGGAGCAATGACTATCACTTCCAATCCTTCTCCTTGCCCTGCATGATATAACCAAGGTCATTCTCAGAATGCTGTTATAGCCTGTATACTCAAAGTCCCCAGTTATAAGGAGAAATCATTGAGGTCACTCTGCCCTAATCTGTCTCTATTTCCAGGATCCCATTAGAGTTTTGTAGGACCATGTCCCATCTAATGGACTTCTACTTGGATTGTTGGCTAGAATCAGCTTTTGGAGGACACTGAAATGCACTGCAGTCCAATCTTGAATTAGGAAGTAATAGATTCCTTATACAGTAGCACATGCTCATACTGTCATGATTATGTATTTCTTAATGTTTGCCATGTTAATCCCCAAGAAAATACAATGTTCCCTTTTGAAAGCCTGCAAGAAATGCTAGAGAGATGACACAGCAGTTATGAGCAATTTCTGCTCTTGCAGAGGTCTAGACGAATCTTTTTCCCAGTACCTACATAATGTCTCACAACTGTCTATAAGTCCTGATCTTGGTGAAACACAAACTCTGGTACAACACAGCATGCATGTGCTATGAAATATTGGCATATTTAATCAGGGTAACTGGAACAGGTGCTGGTATAGATGGCTTGTCTTTGAATGTTTTTAATTACAAATGTAAGGAATTGATTCTTGCCTTCTTTTGTTCTCTGTGCCAAATTTGTGAAAACCATGTATCAATGTCATTTTGACCCACACAAACTTAATAGGCTAAATTACTCTATTTGGCTTAATCATTTATTTTTTGTAAAAGAAATGATTCTATTTCCTTCTTATAAACAAATCTGAAAATATCTACTGGCTTATCAGGGCAAGTTTTTAACCTGGCTTTAAGACTGTCATAATTCAGTGAAAGGAGATAATTAGATTATATCCTGACTGTGGATAATAGTTAGCTGTCATTAAACTATTATCATAGCTGTTATCTTTATTAAAGACAGCTAGTTCTGCCCATTACATAAACACACATTTCAGATAGTCCTGAATATTTCTAAACATGGAAGATGATGCATTTTTCAGTGCCAATACAGCTTTAAGACATTATTCAAATTGCAGTTCTGTATCATTAACTATTTGATATTTTTTAAACAAAGGTAAATAATGTAGCAGGAATATTTGAAGAATACAAAGTTTACTTGTAGTGATGGGAATGAGCAAGGGCTGCTCTCTATGGTTGTTTCAGTCAAGGTTTTTGTTGCTGGGAAGAGATACCATGACCAAGGTAAGTCTTATAAAAGACAACATTAAATTTGGTCAGGCTTACAGGTTCTGTGGTTCAATTCATTATTATCATGGAAAGAAGCATGGGAGTGTCCAGGTAGATATGGAGCTTTAGGAACTGAGAGTTTTTTTTTTTTTTCTCTTTATTAGATATTTTCTTCCTTTACATTTCACATGTTATCCAGAGATTTTCCCTTACCCTCCCGCGTCCCCGCCCTGCTCCCCCACCCACCCCCTCCCACGTAATGGCCCTGGCATTCCCCTGTTCTGGGGCATATAGAGACTGTATAACCAAAGGGCCTCTCCTCCCAATGATGGCCAA
>LR751767.1:23375-136922 GCA_902729485.2 Mus minutoides
AGAAGGATCTGATGGTGTTTTGAATTTCCTCAGGATCTGTTGTTATGTCTCCCTTTTCATTTCTGATTTTGTTGATTTGGATGCTATCCCTGTGCCCTCTAGTGAGTCTGGCCAAGGGTTTGTCTATCTTGTTGACTTTTTCAAAGAACCAGCTCCTGGTTTGATTGATTCTTTGGATAGTTCTTTTTGTTTCCTCATGATTGATTTCACCCCTGAGTTTGATTATTTCCTGCCGTCTACTCCTCTTAGGTGACTTTGCTTCCATTTGTTCTAGAGCTTGCAGATGTGCTGCCAAGCTATTGGTGTAAGCTCTCTCCATTTTCTTTTTGCATATGTATTCGAAGATGGCCTAGTTGGCCATTACTGGGGAAGAAAGGCCCTTGGTCTAGCAATGTTTATATGCCCCAGTACAGGGGAATGCCAGGGCCAAATAGTGGGAGGGGGAGGGTAGGGGAGTAGGGTGGGGGGTGAGTGTAGGGGACTTTTGTGGTAACACTTGAAGTGTAAATGAAGAATTTCTCTAATAAAAAAAAAGAAGCCATACTATATTTCAGCATAAACCTGCCTTCTGATGCAATGCATTCCTCTCATTTTGCATCTGGAGAAGACTCCCTTGATCATTATTCAGTTTTTATGTGCACAAGTAGATATCAGATTGTAACACTGTCTTGGAAAATAATACTTAGGTTGTAATGTGATTGTGTAGATAGTCTATTATTGAATGTCAGAGACTCAACCGGCAATTCTGTTTTTCTTCTTACTTTATATTGGTTATTACCAACACTCAGAGTAAGAAATGGACTAAACATATTAACATCTATTTTTATTGTAACATGTATGCCATTTTATGTTCACGATATATTTTGTAATAACTCAATTTTTCATATTTTAGGAAAATGAGTTCAAGGGATTCAACAGCACGTTGCAAAGTATAGCTCTTCCCTCACACTATCAAGAGCATAATAAGCAACAGTCTCCATCCCTTTGGTTCCACTCATTGCAATTTCAATTACCTTTGTCTAAACATACACCTGAAATATCAAATAGTAGGGTATGAAAATAAAGAACTAACAGTGTAAAATTTTATTTTTGTTATCTTTTATTTATGGGTATACCTGTGTATCTTATGCATGGCTATGTGTATGATTACATGTACCTATGGAGGTCAGAAAATTGTATCATATCCCCTAAAAACTAGATCTCCTACTCATTCTGCAGCAGACCTTTAACATACACTAAAGCATGCACATGTCTTCTTGTAAAAAGCCTTCATGTTCAGGATGTTTCCTCTGTCTGCATGTGGCTCTGTCCATGTTTCTGCCATAACTGGCACTCTGAGCCTTGGGATTCCATAATAACGCCACCTGCCACCTCTGACCTGCTGTCACTGTCCATGCTCAGAGGCATCTCCCTCTTGTTATTTAAAGTTACTTCATTTGTTTTAGTTACTTCACTGATCACCTGGATGCATCTTGCTTTTTCTTCATCTATCCCTGCTCACCAGGCTTCCAGCACTTGCCAGATAGGATCATTTTGTGACATATTCATCAATGTCACCCACTGCCAGGAGAATGTGCAACATACAGTGGGCACTTGATAATGAATGTATCAAAGTAAGGAGGAGGATGTTAGTAATTACAGAATTATCAGCATATTAGCATGTCTTAATGGCAAAAGCCTTTTTTAGTGCTTGGTGTATCTTAATGCATTTAAACAGATAATCACTATTATTATTCTCACTCGATAAAGAAAGACACTGAACCACAGAGCTAAGTAAGTACCAAGGCATGGTGCTGATGAGTTTTTAGTTAGTGTGTCAAGTCTTGGGCTTCCAGCTCAGGCTACTTAAATCTTCTTGCATTTGTGACCTGTTTTTGATGGATACATTTTTATAAGAGGCTAAGAATATTATATGTGTGTGTGTGTGTGTGTGTGTGTGTGTGTGTGTGTTTGTGTGTGTAATAGTTATACAAATCAAACACAGATGACAAATCACAAATAACCTGATTTTAAGGTAATTTTAATATACATATAGTCTACTATTTGTTAAAAACAGATGCAAATTTCCATGTTAATGATATGGGCATGCTTGTTTACTTTTTACCTGAAGGATTAAATCTTGACTGAATGTTGAATATTACAGGACATGAAGTATCTTTAGTGCTTTTCAGAGTTAATCAATGTTTTAATTTAATAATCACTAATGTTATCAATGTCACTTAACCCAAATGCAAAGAACAAATTAGCAGAAACATCTATAGTGCCATTTTAAATACTATTGGGAATTTTGTGCTAGTCTCATAAAAACCTTTGTTTAATAGTCTTTAAATAATATTGTTCCTGGCAATTAGAACAAAAAATTTTATAAGTAAGCATTCTAATAAAATGCCATCCAAACTTATATCAGTTGAAAGCAGACTGAGGAATAATGGGAGGCAGGTCCAGTCTCTATTTTTTGTCCTTGGTTCACTATTTGTATAAAAGCTGCAAATTCTGTGTATAGTAAAAACCCTGTAGTTGATGACACACAACATGCCGCACCTCCTCCTTTGTTTCCTGCAGATGTCATTGGCATTGCCTGGTGTGAGGGCATGTGCAGAGCCAAGGGCTCCTGTGGTGAGTTCAAAACCAAGAGGGCAGGAAAGTCACATGATGCAATATGGTGAATGATACCAGAAGCACCTCACATGAATTAGGTTTGGTTTTGAGTTAACATTTGTTTACCACACACTCAGAAACCTTGTACTATTGCCAACTTATTTGCACCCACACTCTCAGTGCGGCACGTGACATAGTGGACCACAGTTGGAGGACCACACAGGTCCCAGCCTCACAAACCCTGCTGCCTGCTGTTATTCATACTGCTACAAAACTCTTTATAGATAACGGGAATAGACATTAAAAAATACAATGGTAAATATATATAAAAAATGCAAAGCCATAAAATACAAAACCAAAACCTAAGGATGATAAAGTATCAATGACATGTGAAGACAACACTTTGTGACAATAGCTGACATTTTATATATTTTTGAGGTATATCAGGGTCACAGTGCAGCTTTATGATTGTAAAGTAATTGAACCATTTCTATCCCCATTTGATCCAAATGAATGATTTATTTATTTAGCTGTGGCACAATTATTGGAGAAGGGGATTGCTATCCCTTATCTATTTTTTTTCCTAGTGCAACACTGTTAATGCCCCAGCTGCTCTCCCTAAGTACATGCAGTTTGAGGCTTCCCGAGCTATTTCTGTTCCATTAGCATGTCCTGTGTCCATTCCATGCCAGCATTGCTGCTGGTCCATCACGTCTAATGGAGACCTTCTGTCCTCTCTAGCTTCCTTTTCCTGCTCTCCTCCTCCTTCTCCTCTCTCATTCTTCTGGTGGTGCCTACCTGCTACCCCCAGCCTGGTTCCTGAAACACCATCTACTTCTATTCTTCCTACTGATTGCCTATAGCCATTTATATTTAACCAGTAGCTTTAAATTGGGGAGCAAGTTTTACATAGCATCACTTGGTTATGTGAGGTTCTGCACACTGGTGGCAACCACATCTTGCAGGCATTAGAAGCACCAGAACAACCACTACCTGTGATTCATAATAGTTACTTAGCATACATTTAAGAATAGAACATAGAGTGCATGTGTACAGACAAAGTTAATCTTACAAAACACATCCGATAAGTTTATAAGAGGTCATTTAGGTTGTTTCATTTTTGAATAAACTTCATACAAATATTCAGCTATCTAGAAAAAAGAGGCAATGTTTAGACAAAATGGTGATGTTAGAAATAGAGAACTTTCAGATATACCTTGAAATATAATCTGGAATTGTGACACAGTTATATCAGCTTCAAATTGTTGAATATCCCTAAGGTTGATGGCTGATAGCTTTATTGATATCGATTCGCTACCTAGCTATGACCTCTGAGAATGACAGTGCTGGCTAGAGTGGCAGGATTTGCTTGGCCACCACATGTATGCCTCTTCCTGGGGTCCCCAGGCCTGTTGTGCACTGAGCTGTAACGGAGGGAGGTTTATTGGTGGGGTGGTTATGTGGCCATGGCGGGGCTGTGGGGAGATGTGGCCATGGCGGGGCTGTGGGGAGATGTTTCTGTCCAGTGCAACATGGTTGTGAATGCAGCTGCATGACACTTTCAGACTGCAGGAGCACCATCACCCTGAAAAATGCATCTCTGGCTTTCTAGCATATGATGGTATTACTCCTTCTTGTATGGTTGTCTGGTTTACCTTTTTCTGTACCATATTTGTCCTCAAATACAACTTTGGCAATAATTTCTGGGAAAGGAATTGAGAGCATTATTAGAAGATGGAGTGACGTTGATGTCTATTACGAACAAACTTCTTTGGCCCTGGCCATTCAAGCAGCTAACCCAGGCATAACAGGATGATGGGGTCTGGATGTGGAGGCTGACTGCCTTAGCTGTTCTCTGGAAAATTTTAGCCAACTCATGATGATTAAGTTGTACCAAGAAATATTGGAAGCAGGAAATATTTTTTGAGAAACCTGAAGTTTCAGTAGTTAAGAGAATTGAAGACCCCAAGGAAAAGAAACATTGGGCCTTAGTCACTATGGACAGGGATTTCCATAGAAAATACAAGAGACAAGATAGAGGAAGAAATAGCTGGGTCTACTGGATTGATGAGTGGTGGTTACAGCTCCCAAGAAGGTAGTGCTCTAATAATAGAAAGTTTAATCCAGAAATATTATTGGGCATAACTGGAAGATATATGTATAATAAAAAAAAAAAGATAAAGGATGAGTAAAAGAGTTTAGACCCTATGAGGTGCCCATTGGATTTGTTAACTGACCTTACTGAAAAGATTCAAACATACCGATTTGTCACCTGGCATTGCCTGCCTAAGGAAATTAGGCTATATGTTCTAAGAAATAGAATTTGGGATTATGAAGGAGATAGAGGTTGTAGGAGGAATTAAATATTGAATATTTAAAAGAGTTTTAAAAGCATTGTAGAAACAAATACTTGGAAAAGCTGGATAAAGAGATTTTTCAAATTCAAGGCAAGTTTAAAAAATTAATATTACTTTGACCAGTTTAAATCCTTATGGTTTTCTTTTTAATTTATTAGCTATTTTCTTTATTTACATTTCAGATATTATTCCCTTTCCTGTTTTCTCCTCTGAAGACTCCCTATCCCATCCTCCTTCCCCCTGTTCACCAACCCATCCACTCCTACTTCCCTGTGCTGTAACTCCAAGTTTATGCCCAGATGACCTGAGATTTTGGAGGTTTTTCTGAGAGCTAAAAGTTAATCTATAACTTGCTTTAGCAGACACTGAACTTTATGTGTGCATTGTACTTCCTGGTAACATACTTACATGTTTTTTGTTTGTTTTGTTTTGTTTTGTTTTGTTTTCCAGGAAAAATAATGGCTTGAGGAGAATAATGAAAAGGCTTTTGATTATGTATTACTATATAACAAAGAAATATAACCAATAAAAGACTGAGATGACAGAGAGAAAGAAGAGAGAGAGAGAGAGAGGGAGAGAGAGAGAGAGAGAGAGAGAGAGAGAGAGAGAGAGAGAGCGAGCACCATGAGCACCACAGCTACAGAAAGGCAATGATTCACCTGTCAGCTTGCACCTGCATTTTTGCCTGAGATTCTGATTTCACCTTGACCCAGTTCTCTCATGCTGGAGAACCCAAAAAGGACTGAGTCTGGTCCTTGGCAGGTTTCATCTATATATTCAAGGGTTGTGGGGGAGTTGGAACTTTATAATGTCAACCAAGGAGTGAAGCCTAACTCCTTGAAGCCTGTCAGGGTAGTAAATTCCTCTAGGGTGGATGGTGGGAAGCTGGACTTCTGGCACCAGGTTAGGAGTGGGGATGTAGCCAACTCCTGCTTTCCTTATGTCTGAGGTATCTAGGGTTGAATCTAGATAACTCTGGGCCATTTTGGTCCCACTATGCCTGTTGGTGCTATAGTGGTATAAATGTTCTATGGTAAGCAACCACTTTCTGATTGTATTTCAAGTTCATTCCATGTTGGAAATCTCATGTCTCATTCCATGTTGGAAATCTCATGTCTCATTCTAAAAACCTGTCCAGGAACCAGTGGCTAGGTACTGCAAAGGCCTTCAGCAGAACTTAATACTATTATTTGGCTAAATGCACATAATATTCTACTGTCTTCTAACCATTTATCTTTTGACCTCCTATAGATCAATGTGGATATATTAGTGCAGTTTTCATAAGAGAAGTTTTTTTTTTTTCTTTAGTGGGGTAGTTACTGCAAAGTTTCACAACTGGTCCAAGTACAGAAAGTAAGTACCAATGGTAGAATATTCAGGAATAAATGCAACTCTTACATCATCCTCACTGAGGCTACAGAACACTGTAGAAAAGTCATCAAAAGTCTGTAACAGCCAGAGATTTGGGAAGAAGGCCGTGTAAGTGTGCCTTCAGGGCACAGCGCACCAACTGCACTTGTGAACTCTCAGGTGCTTGTATGAGACATGCAAAAGATGAAGCTAGTCCAAATTCCAGGATACGTGGGTGAGTGGCTCACAAAATCCCACTGGTAGCTGAGTAGCTATTAGCCTTTGATGGCTTCTAGGAGAGGAAGAACCAGTTTTATAAAGATGTGTGGCCAGCGGTTGTCCACCTATACTCCTGTGCATATAGAAGGCACTGGTTGGCCTCAATAGCTTATTTATTAAAAAAAAAAAGAAGGCATGAATTTGAGCAGAAGATATGGTGAAGAATCTGTAAAGAGTTATAAAGTATGCATCAGGAGTGAACTTGATGAAAATACATTATTTTACACAAATATGATGTTCTCAAAAATATCTGACTATATATTTTAAAAATCACCACCTAACCCTCACGGGAATATCATTTATTGACTAATGTTACTGCTAAAATTTATTTCTAACTATGGTGACCCATGCTTATGGAATAACTGCAAAATAAATTTAAAGAAAAAAAAAGAAAAAGAAAAGAAGAAAAGGAGATGATACCTGGCTGTGGGTAATTCTGAGAAATGGTATCTGGCAGGAGCCAAGTTGTGAAAACAACATTTATCAGAATCAAAAGTAGACTCCAGGGGAGATCTGATATAGACAGCATTATTTGGGCTCTCAGATGTTCACAACTCAGAGCACAGCAGATTGTTAGGAAAGATAAGCCCTGAGATGTGCCCGCTCTCATTTCCCCTGCATGCTTTGGGTATCTTATCTAATTTCCTTTCTCTTTTAAGTATGACTCTCTTGAATTTAGTGATATTGGGCTTCTGAGGAGTCTTCAAATTTAATCTGCAGGGACAAACAAACTTTGAAAAATATCTCCAAGAAAGTTGAAATATAAAATCACGTCTTAAGGTTGTTATCAACTCAGCGCAATTGGTGACATTTGGGACACTGAGTGGGGAAGGTGAAGGGAAAATGGCACTCAACTTTCTTTCGTCTCTTCCCATAACTACGAACATCCGAAGTGGCAACTTAGCATGGCTAAGCTGGCAAAGGTATAATGGAATTTAGCTATATGATGGCATTCTTCAGGGTTGCCTGCTAAGCCTACATAACAATGTTTTGTTTTTTTTTTCAGATATAAACTTTAAATGTCAATATTTTATTGCCTGTTGAAGATATACATAATATATATAATCCTTGAGATAACTTGGCTCAGTCTCCTACTTAGTTCAGAATTGTAATTTTGTTATTAAAATATTTTAATGATTCACTTATTTTAGGTATGATAGTAATTTGTTCACACATTTGTCTGTGAACAGCGTGTGCATCTGAAATCTGTGAAGGTTAGGAAGAGGGCATGAGATACTCTGGTACTGAAGTTATGTTCAGGTATAAGCTACTACATGGGTGCTGCGAACTGAACATGGTCCCCCGTAAGAGTCACAGTGATCTTAACTAATGGACCATCTCTCCATGTCCCTAATTGTAACTTTAGTAAATCAGATTCATAATTCAAAGGTATATTAAATATTAATCAACATACATACATGCATAATACACACATCCATACATTCATATATATATATATATATATATATTCACACACACACACACACACACACACATGCACAGTATGCAAATAACCAAATCCATCCTATAAACAGTTACATACACAAGCTAAACTAGTGCAAGGCTGTGACTGTAGAATTTGAGATAGGTAAGGCTGTTAAGGAACACTTATAAAAGGAAGTGAAAATGTATTTATAAGAAAGGGAACAGAACAACCAACAAAAGACCAGCACATGGCAAGAAGCATCCTGTTAAGTCTGGCATGGATATTTCCTTAAATCATGATCTGAATGAGATCCTGTTGGATGAGTGGTAGTGAGAGGTAACAGGTCACACATCACCTTATTCTAAGAGAACGAAGAACCATCTCTACCTCTAGTGTTTTCACCCTGGGCCAGGTAATAAGGCCTATGCCTTAGGAATGTCATACCTACTGCAGAGGAGAAGTGTATAGATAAAGCTGGAGAGAAGTCTATCAGAAACTCATAGAACAGAACCAGGTTTTCAGACCAGGAAATATGGGAGTGGCCACTCAAAGAAAGAATAGAGGCATTTTTCTGAATCAAATGAGCAGATATTTGTAAGATTGACAGCAGGAGAGACAGAGGAGGAATCAAGTGATATTGTTCACAGAATTCCATTTAAACAAGAGGAAGAGCCTATCAAAGAGGATATAGCTTCCTACACTAAATTGAATGGATAAGAAAGAAAGGTTCACCGAATTCAGCCGGCACCAGTGTGCTACTTAGAGTTTGTCAAAAAGACACAAACCAGAGTCACCGGGGAAGAGGGAGCCTCAATTGAGAAACTGACCACATCTCATTGCCCTGTAAATACAAACATGTGGGATATTGTCTCAATTACCAATTAATTCAAAGTGCAGCCCACACTGGGAAGTTTCATCCCTAAGCAGGTGAGCCTGATCTACATTTAAAAAAATAAAAGTAGCTGAGCAAGCCATGAAGTCAGTAAACAGCATTTTTCCCATGGACTCTGCTTCAGTTCCTCTCCCAAGTTTTGGAATTACGGCCTTGTGGGCAATCTTATGTAACTGAGGGTCTGGCCCTGATGGAGGTTTAGGGGTTCTGGTCCAGGTTTTATCATTGCTTTGTGGCCATGAGGTTAGCAGGTTCTTACCTTGTCCTTCTCCATGGCTAACCTAGACTGTCCCCTAGAAGCTAAAATAAAGCCTTTCTTCCTCAAGTTGTCATTGGGCTTGATATTCATCAGAGCAAAAGGAAAACAAACAAGGACAAGCATGAAAGACAGCAAGCCTTTCACAACAGCTCTGAAAAAAACTGCAAGCACCGATTCCATTGTTTGAGTTTTAATATGTTTCTTAATTAAAAGTTTTCTTTCAGTTAATCAAGAAACAAGACAAACATCTAGGAATCAAATATGAACACACAAGCAACTGGCAAAAGGGATTCTCAGTAGTGTAGCTAAACTGCTCAAAAAACAAAGGACAGACACAAAAGAAATTGAACGAAAACATCTGAGTAGATGAAAATCTAGAAAAATGTATTCTTTTAAATAGAATAAACTATAAATGAAATACTTAAAGAAAAATAACATAAGGCATTCAATTTCAAAAATTCAATTAACCATTGATATGCGTTTCTTTTATAAAAATATTTTTATGAGTACAAATGTGCCTGGCTGGGTCCAGGTGTCCATCACAGCCAGAGAGGATTCTCTAAGTTACTAGAGGTTAGCTGCTTGACACAGAATCTCAGACTTGAACTCGAGTTCTCTGACAGAGCAACAAGTGCTCCTAAAAAAACAATCTATCTCTCCATCTCTGATAAGCTTATTTTTAAGTTTAGAGCTTATAAGTTATTTGTGCGGTTTGGCAGTATCTTCTTTCAAAGATCTACGCAGAAGTGGGATGGTTTTGTGTGTGTGTGTGTGTGTGTGTGTGTGTGTGTGTGTGTGGTGGCATTATAATTAAAACTTTTGGGAAGTATGGTCTTGTGGGTAATCTTATGTAGCTGAGAGTATGACCATGATGGAGGTTAGGGATTCCAGTCCAAGTTTTCTCATTGCTTTGTGGTTATGTGGTTAGCAGGTCGTTCTCTCAGGTCCTACCAACACAGTATCTGGACTCCCTACTATATAATTAAGCAATAGGTATCCCAAGGCTTGTAGTTGAATCTTTCCTACTAGGTCCTAATGAACCTTTTCTAATTATTAACTTAGCTATCTCAGTACTTTCATACTGTGATGGAAATCAGAAAAATAAGGTTAGGTAAATGATTCAATGTGATCTCTGTACTTCTCTTTACACTAATCCTGCTCCAGAGTACATTCAGGTGTCATGGTATATTTATGGAGAAAAGTCAGTTATTTTGGTCCAATTCTGATGTGTGTGTCAAGTGTTTTTATTCACAGATCCATATGACATGTCCTGAATACTACATAATATTTGGTTTTAAATTTAATTTCTATATATTTAGTGTTTATCTAATGTTACAAGGTCATGCTATTTTGTTCAGTAGATCATTCTGCATCTAATAGTACCTATTGCATAATGAATAAAGAAACAAATACCTGAATGATTCCTCTTTACCTTGCAGTATATTAACAATATTTTTGTTTTGAATGTGCCAAGCTGAATGAAGGACTTAGGTATCCTATGTATGATGTGTATGTTTCAGTTCCAATGTTGTTTTTGTGGGATACGCTTGGTTCATGTTATATTAGAAATACATCAGCCTAATAAAGAGATAAATAAGTTAGAGGGAATGAAACTGAGTATTCAGGTAAACACATGGAAGTCAATCACAATCGCCAACTCTCCATTTGGAAGAGCCTTTTTCATATAATTCATTTAATGCAGAGAGAAGATCCATTTTGAGCAGGAGAATGGAGGTCATATGTTCATATACAAGCTCTATGATTAAGTGTCAGCAGTGCCCACTGCAGACCATTTCATTTGAGACGCTTGAAAGAGGTGTGAAGAAGCCATTTCCTCCAGGTTTGACATAGACATTTTTATCCTGAGTCAAAGAGGCTGTGATCATCCACATCAGATGGTCACAAAACCGTGTGCATTACTATTTATTTGTGGAGAGAGGTTCCCAAGGGACTTTGCCTGGCATTGCAGCTTCTTTGAAGCAATCCCAAGAAGCTCACTAAGCCAGACAGTGATGGAGTCTTCAGTGGTACGTCACTGTTCCCCTCACATCTGAGTAAATAGATAGTTTTATATTTCCTCAAGAAAAGCCAGGAAATAAGATTTTTCATGATAACATGTTTCATAATAAGTACACAGAGACCAAAACTCCCTTGCCTTTCTTTATCCTTGCCTTTCTGATCAATTCTGCACATATAATTCCTTGAGTTATGTGAACATTTACACACTTGCTATATGGGTTTTATTTTCTATAAACTGAAACAGTCTTTAACAGAGAAATAAGGAATGCTCCCAAGACTCAGAATGCTAACAAGACCTACACATTTCAAAACTCTCATAAGGTAACATGCTTTATAGGGTCCTTTCCTGAGCTGGCAAAGACAGTTAACTATTGGGAATGAGCCTAGTCAGAGGTGCTTTTTTTGCAAAGAGGGCAGGGAGTTTGAAGGAGGGATGGTTCTTTTGTGAGTTGTCATTCCTGCTACAGTGGGTTTTTCAATGATGTGGTTGCCTATGTGTCATGTGACTCATAGCAAACCCATTAATTCCCAAGGTTGACCTGGCTAGAACCATTGCACTGGTCTGTGACCAGCACCCAGTCTGGGATAAAGAGACATTTATGTCTCCCCAGGAAAAGCTACCCAACAATATTACATCAGAAGTAAGCACATCATGTGAGGTGTAGAGAAGTCAGGCGGGAGATTCTGCATCCTTTATGAGCTAGCTGAAAGACAATCTCAAAGTGAAGATTCTGGCCAAGTGGGAAAGCTACAGCTTCCATCTGTCATTTCTAGTTCTATTTCTTACTACTGACATGTTGTTTCCTGGCAACTGAACTACCACTTTTGAAAATAAAATTTCCGTTGAGCCCTACCATAATATTTAATTAGAATGGAAATTCCAGAAATGCCGAGAAAATGAGGAAATAAGAAGAAAAACATATGATGGTGTATGAATCAAATTTCTCAGCAAATTAAGGAAAGATGCAATAGAATGTGGAATTCATAATGACAAGGAGTAAACTGAAGGGCCTCGCACTAATGTAACCAGTGTCCATTGTCATCAGTACTAAGTGGCTGGAAATCATGTGGTCTTCAAAAGAGAATAAAATGCAGAGACCCATTTACTATTCCAGCTCCACGGATTCTCCAGAGTAGTATAGGGTAAGTAAGTAGTATAGTAAGTACTATAGTACTAGAAAGGGGCAAGTTGTTTTCTATGTGCTACAATACCTCCAAAGCATGGAGGAGGGATACAAGCACCATTAGACAGTATACGTACTGCTGAAAAACACAACACGGGCACAGTCAGAGAACTCTGCCCTTCTACAAGGGGAAGAGAAATGGTAGGAAGAACTCATGCAAATTGAGACCATGAGTTCTACAGACGTGACAAAGAGAAAACAGAAGTCCTGGTTGCAGTGTTTATTGCTTTTGCCCAAGAAATAGGTAGCAAGAGCCTATCTGTACTTTCGGGATAGCATTTGAAATGTAAATAAATAAAATATCTAATAAACAAGATAAAAAAAGAATAAATTTTTATTTCCCCCAAAGTAGGTCACTTCCCTTGACATCCAATGGGTTTCTCTGTACAGCTATACCACAAAGAATAAACAAGGTTTGTTAGAGCTCCATTCAATTGTGAGCCAATCCATGAGGGTCCTGGGAACTAACGTCAGGTCCTCCGGAAGATCATCAAGCATCCTTAACCACAGATTCACATCTCCAGCCCAGATCACTGTCTTTTAAAGAAAATTCATAATAAGGGTTTAAGAAGATAAATATGATAAACTTGATATTTTGATATTATATAGACAGTACTAATTTATAAAACTAAATAATATAAAAGTTAACAAAAGATAGAATACTCAAAACTCTTGCATTCTGTTTAAATTATATAACTCTGGTCATTATTTTTAATTTAAACAGTGTTCTGAAAAACAAATACCTGAGAGCAATGGAAAGATGTATAAATAACATCGTAGCTAATGATGCTTGTTTAAAACAGTAAATTGAAAACTGAAGCCAAATATACAAGAGGGCAAATAGATTTTCCACAGAACAGCATAATTTCTCCCCACAAGTCTTTACACAGCACCATTTTGGGGAATAGAGGGAAAGTTTTAAAGCGAGAGACAGTGAAAGTACAACTGTATGTTCTGTGTCCTGTCTTTAAAACTTAACAACTAATTGTCACCATCTCCAGTCTGTCATTAGCAGGGTGCCATTCATTCAACTGCCCTGCTTGCCTCCTGTCCAGTGAGCTTACAAGAGAAAGTTCTTGTGGTATAGGTGCTAAAGCAAGGAAAGAAAGCCCATTACAGATGAGCAAGGAGGAAGGCTGACACAGCACAGTCCTGCAGGGATAGAGTATGACTGGAGATGTAACTATGCATCAGGGAACATAAAGAGCCCAGACTGGTACAGACAAGAGCAACGCACAGCCAGCCACTTTTAGGCTGCAAGAAAGACCCCAACACATGGGCGCCAATCTAACATGGAAAAGAAGTGGAAAAGAAAATTGAAAAAATACCATTATCTATTTTCTGGATTTCTAAGCCAAGAATGTAAGTAAATATGAAATAGAGAAGGGGGGTCACATATTGGGAGATAGACCAATAGTTAAGCGCTTGCTATGCAATATTGAGGATGTGAGTTCAGTAAGCCAGGTGTTGTGGTATGGGAGCATGGCCCCCACTTTATGGGACAGAGCTAGGTTGGAGCTTAAAGTTCAGCCAGACGAAAAGCAAAGTTTTGATCTGGTTAGATTAGATTCTTCTTTAAAACGAGGTAAACAGCTTTCTTAAGGAATGAGACCCAAGGTTGTTCTCTTTCCTCTACGTAGAGAAGCACACACTTACATGCTGGAACACATACATACACAGGTATGACCATGCCCAATGAGATTCACAATGTAGGGATTCACATAGTTGAATCAGCCACCAAACCCAGACACTATTGCATATGCCAGCAAGATTTTGCTGAAAGGATGCTGATATAATTCTCTTGAGTAAGGCTATGCCAGTGCCTGGCAAATACTGAAGGGGATGCTCATAGTCATCTATAGCATGGAACACAGGGTCCCGAATGGAGTAGTTAGAGAAATTACTCAAAGAGCTGAAGGGGTCTACAACCTTTTAGGTGGAACAACAATATGAACTAACCAGTACCCCCAGAGCTCGTGTCTCTAGATGCATATGTAGCAGAAGATGGCCTAGTCAGCCATCATTGGGAAGAGAGGACCCTTCGTCTTACAAACTTTATATGTCCCAGTACAGGGGAATGCCAGGAACAAGAAGTGGAAGTGGGCAGGTAGAGGAGCAGGGTGGGGGGTGTGGGTGGGAGGGTATATGGAACTTTTGGGGTAGCATTTGGAATATAAATAAAGAAAATATCTAAAAAAAATACACTGAAAAAAGATCAAAGTGTAAGTGATATGAGGATTAATTTATTGACAAAAATTTTAAAATTTGGAGATAATTAAAACATGGAAAGAGTATACACATACTTGTGTGTGTGTTTGTGTGTGTGTTTGTGTGTATGACAACCCAGACCTATTCTGATGTCTAGAACCTAATGACAAGAAGAAATCTCTGTTTATATTTCCCACTCATAATAATGATGCCAACATTTATACAGATGTTCAGCCCTAACACCAAGTTTGAGCCTGTGGAACATATTTCACTTAAATTAGTAATTCAGTCTGTAATAATTGTCTAGATCTATGCCTTTGTTCTTCCTAACATCACAGGTCCCTACAATCCATCTTTTATGGAATAATACATTTGCCTCTCTTAGAAGCCTATCTACATCTACCATTATTCTTCTTGGTCTATCCTCTAGGAGAAAGGCCAAGGCAGATGTTGAATGCAGAGTATTCTCAGGAGCACCACGGTGGTAGAGAGAAGTAATGCAGGGTATTTTAGAAATAATACACACTGGGATGATCAGGGAGACCACATCATCCTGGATAGCTTAGGAATTTTCCTGTTAACCTTGAAGTCTTTGAGCTCCCGGCAAACTTTCTTCAGGTGTCGCCTTAGTTCAAATGCTCAAGAAGAGTAACCAGTCATAGCAAAGCCAAAATTAACCCAATGAGAACTGTGGGTTAGTTACTGCTTTTTCGAAAATGCTTCTGTTGAACTGAGGTGGAAGAGGGCTGAGTGATTCTTACCCTAGATTAGACTCAGAGTTCTAGAGAAGTGGCATGTTCTCATAAGGCAGCTTTCTATAGTTTAGAGGTTAATTTCAGGGCACTGCTACATTAGGTGGAGAACAGGCCTTTAAGGCTTCAGGGGAAATCTGGGTGGTTGATGACACCCCACGCTATAAACATCATTTGTAAATATGATGGCACATCTAAAAGGAAATTCTTTGTTCTGATTAACTGGAGATGTATGTATAGGACAAGACATCTGAATGTTTGCATGTAAAAATGAGATAGGGATTGGATTTTTTCATATAGATTAAGATAAATAAAATAAAATTAACTGTGAAATCTTCATGGATCCATTCTATTTCTTTTACTATTACTATAATCATTAAGATTATTATCATAAATAAAACATATATCTCATGCTAGAGACTTAACTGGCAATAGGAATAATCTAAAGTTTGATGAAAGAATTTATGGCCAAACTAAAGACGATAACTACATAAGGCAAATGATTAAATATTCTCTATCTTACATGAGGAACACAGAAAGGAAATCTGAACTCATCATTCTTACCATCATACTGGAAACCAGAGCCAGGCATTGTGGCACACACCCTTAATCTGGTGGCAAGCAATGTCAAGGATGTTTTGTATTGTGGGAATAGATGACTCAACAGGTACCAGGACAACACTTACTTTTGCAGAGGATCCAATTTCAATTTCCAGCATCCACACTAAGTAGCTCACAATTGCTTATAACTCTTTCTCTGTGGGAGAAGATATCATCTCTGGCCTCTGAAGGTACCTGTACTTCATATACATATCCACATGAAAACACACACAAATACGCGCGCGCGCACGCGCACACACACACACACACACACACACACACACACTCCCACCACCATACCAAAATCCAAATAAACCAAACCATAAATAATGGACATCTACTTAATCAAATGAGAAAAAGAACAGAATATAGAATATAGAAAATGATATAAAATATAAAGCAATATAAATAAAACTGTCTTTATTCAAAGCCAGTTAGGAAGACGATCAAAAAGGCAAATGTAATCAAAATATAGCTTATGAATGCGTGAAAATATCAGAAGGAAATCCAAGTGTTATCTGTAATCAATATACATTACTTAAAACTTTTATGAAGAAAATAAATGATTTGGGCAGCAATGCATAGATAGATGCCTTAAACCCTACCTTCTTGTGATAATTTAAATATTAGCTCACAATTAATTTAAATGACAAACTGAAAGTTGCACACATAAGCCAAAAGAACAAAACTGATGTGGCCTTGAGCTATGTGAAATTTTCTAGATATACAAGCAAAATAATTTAGAAAATTAAAATTGATTAAAAAACTCTTCATCATAATAAAAACATGTTGTCTTTGGAAAACACAGTGAAATATATAAGACAGCAGGATTCTATGGCAGCCTCTCCTTCCAAGTCCACTGGGAGTCACGATGGCTTCCAGGCCAGAACACAGCTTTGCAAAATAAACTTGTAGTCATTTGTGCTCAATAAATAATTCTCAAAAGGCAGTTGGTCACTGGAACTGCCACTGGCTTAGCCAAAATCAGTTCAGACTGGGATACAGAGAGTCTGAGGCCTCTGTCACAGAGTGTGGCCTTCCTTTGATTTCTGCTCCTCTTTCCATCTCTCCTCTAGTTTTCAAACATGTGACCCTTATTAGGTGTTTTGAATATCTGTTTCCAAAGAACATGGCCAATAAGATATTATTGCCTGTATGTCATGGACACACTGCCTATGGGAAAATGTACCGTAAGTTACATCCATCAGTTACAATTGCAATGACATCAATTGCAAACACCGTGCTTTACCCATGAGGTGCCTGGTTAAAATGCTTTCTGTGAAGAAGCAGAGTTGATATCATGGACTAGTATAAATCCTTACTGGGGCTGAGGGTATCAAGCAACTACTTGAGAAATCAGAAAAGTGTAGCCATGTCACAAGTTTGCATTATCAGCTTATAATCTTTGATAGCAAAATAATGCTTTACAAATGTGGCTACACAGGAAAGGCAGTCTCCCGATTAGAGCGTGTAATTTGTGAGTAATATTTTTAGCTTCCCTTTTCACAGAACAATAATGTATTATGTAAGTTCACATGGTAGCACTGCGCTTTTTGAAGCCAACTGGGACAGCTGTTACTTCAATAAAACATGTTAAATACATCAGCACTTTTCTTCCTTAAATATATAATGAAATCACTACTCATTCAATGTAAGCACTTTAATTTTTTTAAAAGAAACTTTGCCAACTTTCGAGGAACTAATATACTGTTTGAACACAGTGTAGTATGTAAATTCAATAAGCCTTAGAACAACAAATGATGCATGAAGACAAATGAAATTTATTAGAGTCCGAATTCATATGCTGGAAGAAACCTAAATGGTTTCCAAACAGAAAAAAAAATGTTCAAAACAAAGATGAGGAAATATGTTTGAATATGTAAATTCTGCATATTTTGAGAAAAGAGTAATTTAACAAATGATTACACAAAACAGTAAGCTTGAATTTACTTACAAAAAAAAGCATGACTAGTTTTTACAATGGTAGAGAAGAGGATGTAAGATATCTCTGTCAAAAGGGGCAGGTGAGGAATTTAAGAGGGCAAAATAGGGTCTGTAGATAAGAAAAAAAGAAATAATTCTAAGACTTGGAGAATAAATGAGAAAACTAAGAAAATTTGCATGAAGATTTCCTTGAAAAAAAATTATTAGAATGAAGCCCAAGGGGGCTGGCATAGAAATTTGAGTGAAGGTGACTGAGGAGAGCAGAGGACAGATGATTCAAAGGCACATTGACAAGCTAGTATTGGAGGAGGAGAAGTTCAGCGGTTGAGGAAAATGGGAAAAAGAAACAGAAAGAATATAAAGAAGAAGAAAAATTGAGGAGGAGTGGATGGGGATGGAGAGGAAGGAAGAGGAGATGAGAAGAAGGAGGAGGAGGAGGAGAAGGAGAAGGAGAAGGAGAAGGAGAAGGAGAAGGAGAAGGAGAAGGAGAAGGAGAAGGAGAAGGAGAAGGAGAAGGAGAAGGAGAAGGAGAAGGAGAAGGAGAAGGAGAAGAAGAGTGGGAGGAGGAGGAAGAAGAGGAGGACGAAGAGGAGGAATAGAAGAAAGAGAAAGAAGGTGAAGACAAAGACAACAAAGACAAAGAAGAAATAGAAACTCCAAGACAAGGCCTACTGAGTCGCCCTCGTATCCTTTGTGACTCTGAAGATACATTAAGGAATGATCACTCACATCTCTCTAGCTAAATCGGTTGAGCAGAGCAGCACTGAAGTTTATTTTGCTACCCTGTGCATAAACAACATCAAAAAGGCATACCTGAGACAGCTATATCAGGGTCCCTTTTGCAAAATCTTGCTAGCATATGCAATAGTGTCTGGGTTTGGAGGCTGATTATGGGATGGATCCCCGGGTGGGGTAGTCTCTGGATGGTCCATCCTTTCGTCTTAGCTCCAAACTTTGTTTCTGTAACTCCTTACATGGGTATTTTGTTCCCTAGTCTAAGGAAGAATGAAGTAACCACACGTTGGTCTTCCTTCTTGATTTTCTTGTGTTTTGCAAATTGTATCTTGGGTATTCTAAGTTTCTGGGATATAGCTCTCTCATGTGAGGCTATGCCAGTGACTGGCAAATACAGAAGTGGATGCTCACAGTCATCTATAGGATGGCACACAGGGCTCCCAATGGAGGAGCTATAGAAAGTACCCAAGGAGCTGAAGGGGTCTGCAACCCTATAGGTGGAACAACAATACGAACTAACCAGTACCCCCAGAGCGCTTGTCTCTAGCTGCATATATAGCAGAAGATGGCCTAGTTGGCCATCATTGGGAAGAGAGGATCCTTGGTCTTGCAAACTTTATATGCCCCAGTACAAGGAAATGCCAGGGCCAAGAAGTGGGAGTGGGTGGGTAGGGGAGCAGGGTGGGGGAAGGGTTTAGGGCACTTTTGGGATAGCATTTGAAATAGAAAATATCTAATAAAAAAAGGCATACACACATGACCATTTTGTTTTGTTTTTTAAATTTTTTATTAGATATGTTCTTTATTTACATTTCAAATGTTATCAACTTTCCTTTTTTCCCCCTCCGAAAACCTCCTATCTCACCCCTCTCCCACTGCTCACCAACCCACCTACTCCCACTTCCCTGTCCTTGCATTCCCCTACACTGGAGCATCAAGCTTTCACACAACCAAGGGCCTTTCTTCCCATTGAGTCCGACGAGTCCATCCTCTGCTACATATGTGGCTGGAGCCATGGGTCCCTCCATTGTGTAAACTTTGGTTGGTGGTTTAGTCCCTGGGATCTCTGAGGGCACTGGTTGATTCATATTGTTGTTCCCCCTATGGGGCTGGAAAGCCCTTCAGCTCCTTAGGTCCTTTCTCTAGATCCTCCATTGGCGACCCTGTGCTCAGTCCAGTGGTTGGCTGAGAGCTTCCACCTCTTTATTTGTCAGACACTAGCAGAGCCTCTCGGGAGACAGCTATATCAGGCTCCTGTCAGCAAGCACTGGTAGGCATGTACAATAGTGTCTAGGTTTGGTAACTCTATATTGGATGGATCCCCAGGTGGAGCAGTTTCTGGATGGCCTTTCCTTCAGTCTCTTCTCCACACGTTGTCTCTGTAACTCTTCCCATGAGTATTTTGTTCCCCCTTCTAAGAAGGACTGACGTATCCACACTTTAGTCTTCCTTTACTTCACAGATCACATAGAGCTCACATGACCATTTTTAACTTACTGTTTTTGAAAAGCATTGGCTATTCCTTATATTTTTGTATAAATGCTATTCAATGTTCTTTATTGTTGGACAAAGACAGCACTCAGAAGAATGGAAATTAAAATCAAAATTAATCTAAGAAAATGGGTTCAATAAACTCTCATTATTATTATCTGAGCATTATCCTTAAAAAACAGAATTCCACTGGGGTGGGAGTGCATCAAGGAACCATTCATTAGCATGGATTTCCTTCTAGCTACCACTTATTACTCGTCCATCTTATTCCAAAGTCACAGCACAAGATCCAGTTTAGGACCCACTAGCAGGACCCCTTTAACACTTCACAGTTATCTTGTAATCCCTTTGGTTAGGGCAACCCAGATGCTCTTTCTTGCCTAGCTCATTCTTTCTTATTCTACACCATTAGACATTCTTTTGAAGCCTTACTCTAAAACCCATAAAGCTTAGAACACAGGCTCTTTCAGATATTCACAGAATTTTCTTAAAATAGCTTTAAAAAAAAATAATGCATTTTCCACCACCTGAAAATGGTAGTTCTTACATTTTCATTTCTTATCATCTTCGATTAACTTATTTCCTAATCATTAATCTGTTCTCTAAATATGTTTTTGGTGAATGTCTTTTTAATGTCTAACTTAACTTATTCATACTTTCCTCGCTTTTGGTTTACAGTATTCAGAAAGGAGTCAAATGCAATTCTCTTTTAAATAATCCCTCCCCAGTGGATTAAGCTGAAATGTAAACTTTATTATTTTCCTGTATTTCATCTCTTATTCAAATTGAATCACAGAAAAAAAAAGCCATTCACTGCTGAGGAATAATTCAACTGTTCTATATAAGAATGATACAATTTTATTGGGTTTCTAGTCCTCCTATCAAGGACATTGTCTTCATTTTATTGGAATTTAAAAAAAAAATACACGAGGAAAGGGAGAACATAAAATCATCTCTGAGAGGGAGACAATGTAAGAGGAATTTAATTACCTGGAAATGGAAGATGCATCCCAGCAATGTTCATGAGCACTGCACAAGTCAGTGCAAACAAAACAGACCAACACAAACACCAATAAATCACATGTTTTATTGGTGCTTCTTATGTGATATTAAATTGGCATAGAAGTTTTTTTTTTTATATAGCTTTTAACTTCTGAAAATGTTTCAAAGCCATTATCTCATTTCATTTAATTTAACTGGCATTAAAAGATAATTTCTGATTTTCTTGTTGCACATTAAAAAACCAGCATAATTTCTATATGCATTCTAAATACTTATCCTGATTCCCACAGTTAAGTGTAGCTCTCACCCCTCATCAAAGAAGTTTATTATTTTCTGTAATGGATGAAGACCATTACAGAAAGCGCCAGTTGGTCAAAATGCAAAGCACAGCTGATCATAGAGTGACCATTCCTAACTGGTGATCCCCAATATAACCTCTAGAACCCAAGGCTCCAAGAACATGTTAGAAAGAGGAGCAGAAAGAATATAAGAGTGCCATCCCATGCTCTGGCGTTCCAGAGTGAATACAAATGTAAGGAAATTGAGTACCAATATCATCCTCTCTCAGCCCCCTTGTTTAAGATGCAATGTGATAGTCTGACAAGATGCTTCATTCCTTTGCTGTCATGCTGGCCTTTGCCCTCAAATTGGGAGCCAGAAGAGCAACTTCCTTTTCAACTTGATTTTGCCATGTATTTTGTAACAAAAATGGGAAAAAGGAAAAGTCCTTCCAGACCAGATAAAAACAATTATTGTTCAGTACCACACTGCAACTACACAACAACTGCATTTACCATTCATCTTCGTTCTCCAATTAGACATACTGTAGAATGGGAGGTTTTATATTTATTTTTCACTTTAAATCAGCAGTTATCAGAATTTTCAGAATCTACCATTCTCTCTGGTAATCCTAAGATTCATGACAACCAGAGTGAACACCCATCTGCATCCTTTGAAGAACTAAAGTCCCTTCCTTTTTTAAAATATCCCTGGAGATAAAAGTCCATCTTCTACAAGTGGAAATCCACAGTTAAGACTACAGCAGCTGATACTTTGCAACATTTTCTAATTTTTTAAAAATTCTGCAGACATTATTCTGAGACACCTGCAAACAGAGGTCAAACTAACAGCAAATGAGAGTACAGTAGGGGCCAGTTTTTCTTCTAACAATCATATCCTATTACAAAAGAAGTGCACATATCTAGATGCAACAGAAGATGCTTGCCTAGACCTTAGAAAAGAAGTGAGGAGGGAGATTATGATTCAAGAAAATGCATGGTATAATCCTGCCTTATAATTCAATGTAAACTCCATGTGCTGGTTTCATTAAGAATGCTCTCCACAGGCTCATATATTCAAAAACTTAGTCACCAGGAAGTGGTACTATTTGAGAAGGAAGTAGGTGTGGTCTTGTTGGAGGAAGTGTCAGTGGGGTAGCTTTGAGGTTTTACAAGACCATGCTAGGACCAGCCTTTTTCTTTGCCTACTGCCTATTCATACGGATGTCACTCTCAGCTACTTTTCTAGCACCATGCCTACCTGCTTGCTGCCATGCTCTCTACCGCACACCCGATCTTGAACATATGGACTCAGCTCAGAAACTGTAAGCTAGCCCTCAGTTAAGTGCTTTCTTTTATGAGACTTGCCTTGGTCATAGTATCGCTTTACAGCAATAGAACAGTGACTATGGTACTCCAAAAGAGAAATGGCCATACCACGCTTTGAATGAGCACAAGCCAGGGGCAGGACAAGCATAGGAGACCTTTGGCCTTTGTTTCTCTCATACTCCGAGCCACCCCACTTATCAAAATCCTTTATAATCTGTTACAAAAGAACATGTCCTTTCCACACTTGGATTATAGTCACCACACCCCACATCTCCAAGACCCTCCTCTCACACTTTCTTGAAGTAAATGGCACTCAGCAAAATCTGGACTGGGAACATAACTGCAATTTTAACTTGCGTTTGCTCAAGATGCTCCCTTAGAAAGAAACTCATTTGTTGCCCCCCCCCCAAACACACATGGACCATTTGTACATTCAGATCATGTGATTATTTCTCTTTCAATAGTCAGTTCCATGTCCCTGAACTTGCCCCTTCTAAGAAAAGCTTGTTATTACTATGCTATTTCAGAGTATATTATTTCCATGGTTACTGACCTACATCTGTCTAAGATGTTGCTTGCTTCATGACATATAGAATAAAATACATTTTCATAATAATTACTACCATAACCCTGTGGAAAAAGAACTTACATGTAGTTCATAGAATGAAAAGATATGCTAATGTGACATTAACGCTGTGAATTTGAGGCTCTTTTCAGTTGAAAGATGCTAAACAATTTTAAGGAGAGAAAAAAAACCCGTAAAAATCATGGTAATAGTGCTTTCACCTTCTCTTTCCTAACACTTTATTTGTTCCAAAGTTATCTCAGTCTGATGTTTCCATATCTTTGTTATATTCACTGTAATGATGGGGGGTTAATGCTTCTGTAGCATTTTGAATGCAATTCTTCAATTCTAATTTTAAATGGAGCCTACTATATGCCTTTCAGCACAATCAAGGGTAGCTTTAGGGGAAACCCTGCCTCCTCAGTCCAAGAAGGTCATTTTCGAATCAGCACTACTGGGATCCACACTTTGAGGGGTCAGTATTTCAGGAAAGGCCTTGGTGTTTGAGAAGAAAGGAAGGTCTCCCATGTGATGAAATTTGTTTGTTATTGTGCTTGTGTTTGTATTGGTGTTTGTATATTTGTGTATGCATATTATATTTCAAAACACAAAAATATAAACCAGAAAATGGGAAGTATATCTGAAATTTGATTTTATTCCATAAAACTTTTTGAATATGTATATCTGAGAACAGACACATAAAACACTGGCTGCAGTTTGCTAAAACAAGATCCAGGAGCAGGCTAGGAAAGCTCTCTTTCTTTTAATCTTCTAATTTCACACGAGCAGAGTAGAAACACTGGTAATAAGACAAGAATGAGAATATAGAACACAACAGAAATCCATCAGCCTCATTTTGAGGAGGATAAGTCTTAGGATTTGTCCTAAAGCTGGCAAGTCAACATCGCAAACCCGGAAAGCTGCAGATTGACAAGGACTCCAGTAGTTTTATCCTACATTTTTCTGGAAGTTAAAACAAATGAAAAAAACATGTCTGTCCCTGAAGTGTCCTTATTTATTTGTTTGTTTGTTTATTTAATCATAACAGAGGTTAGATGCAGCCCAGAGTCTCATTTAAGCTGGGCAAGTACTCTACCTTTGAGATATATGCAAATCTACTTCGTAAGTCATAGTTGATCAAGGCTGTAACCTCAGAGACCTTCCAGGGTGTTCTGTCAAACTTGTCATCCTGTAATTCATGGTAGATGTTCTGCTGTGACACCAGGCTCCTCACTTGTCATCCTGTAATTCATTGTAGAGGTTCTGCTGTGACACTGGGCTCCTCCAGACTCTTTGGTACCTCAGATTAGTCACTCACTTCCTTGTCTCATGGTAACTCACTCTTCCTTCTACTTGGACTATTAAAAAAAAAGAACTTGTTTTATTGAAAAATTTAGATGTTACATGAAATGTATTTTACCTGGTATATTAGTCCTATATGGCATTTAACACTAAAAATCTATATTTGGGGGATTTAGGAAAAGCACTCTTTAGGCACTTGTTTACCATGAAAGCTGATGACCTGCCTTCGGATCTGAAAATACCTGAAAAGACATGGTGAAAAATTAGCAATAATCCAAGAACTCCTATAGATGGGAGGTGGAAACAAAAACAAACAAACAAACAAACCAAAAAGAAAAAAAAAAAAACCCAAAACAAAAAATCTCCCAGAGGCTCCCAGGCCAGCTAGTATCCCACATCAGCTATGACCAATAATGTATTGTGAATTATTTTTGTAAATCATGAAATTTAAATACAAGAAAACTAGAGCAATTTTTTGTTTGTTTGTTTTGTTTTGTTTTTCTGGGAAGATCAGCTTCTCTTGAATAATATTTAAGTTTTCCATTTAAATAAAAGAAATAAGATGAATCTTATCATCATTAGGGGATCAGCCTGGTAGGCTCTGTTGATGTAAACACCACATTCCACTGCATCTCCCCACCAATCCCTGGGATTTCAACCCAGGACTCTTAAGCAAGTTCTCTTCTCACTTTTCCCAATTTCTTTTATATGGGAAGAGGGCCAATGATTAAAAGCCCATCTCTCCCAATTCTAGCGCTAATAATGTATACTGACAATGCTTTTCACTTTTTATATATTGTGTTTTGAACTTTATTGCTTGAAAACAGCATCCAATATTCTTAATGGGAATTTGATAAAGAGACCTAAAGGAAAGGGAGAAAGAAGACCTTCGGGAGCTCTGCAAATACTACTGAGCTGAACAGTTTCTCATGCATAACAGACTATAAGCCCTGCGAACCATATCTGTTTCATCCTACTGTGTCTTACAGAGCTCATTCTGAACTCCAAATTATGCAAGGAAGGTTAGTTAAGCTTGGTTGGATTACAATAGAAAAGTCTGGATTTGCATTCCTAGTAACACATTCTAATCACACTATCCATTTCCTAAGTTTTCCAATTTTCCCAAGACATTCTTTCTAGGCTTGGAACTGCATTCCTGCCAGAAGTCTATCATCTATACCCACCAACCATGCATCTAACTATACACGCCCCCCCCGCCCCAATATGCTCTCCCCAAGACTTGATTGTGTCTGTACAGTCTGCCCAGATATGGTCATTCATTCTCCCCAAATTTCTCCCTTTGTTTTGTTTTGTTTTGTTCTGTTTTGTTTTGTTTTTTCTTATTGATGTTGGGTTTTCAATGAAAGTGAAACATTTCTTAATCAAGAAATACTTAGTAATCAAAGAGAAAGGAGAGAGAGAAAGAGAGAGAGAGAGAGAGAGAGAGAGAGAGACTCACATCAACTCTTCACTAACCTGAAAATAGTTTAGATTTATTTAAAATTCTCTTCAAAATAATATTAACATCCATAGCTATTTTTATGTTGCACAGAGATTGTATACTTAAGCTTCTTTCCTCTTCACAGGGTCCACTTCTACTCCTAAAGTGTTCAAAGAGAGCCTTGAACTGCCTCAAGCATTTCAAACATAAAAAGATAAACTTGAACCAGCACTGTGTATTTAGGATTCTGTGTGCCACAGAACCACAATGAATCAGGGACCCTAAATTATGCCCTGTGCTGGCTACTACTGACAGTAACTTAACAGAATCTAGATCGTCTAAGATAAAATTCCAGACAAATATTTAAGGAGGTTTCTAAATTGAATTATCTTAAAGTAGAAGACCCACCGTAGTGTAGTTGCCACCACGCCATGGGCTGATGTCCTGGTGAGTAAGGAGGAAAAACATGAGCAGAACACCAGCACTCATCTTTCTGTTACCTGAATACAGATGCTACATTATCAGCTCCCTTCCTGACTTGAAGCTATGCCTGCTCATCATTATGATAAGTACATCCAAACTAGAATAATTGTTTCCTTTATCAAGTTGCTTTGGCCAGATTTATTTTTTCTTTTCTTTTGTGTTTGTTTGTTTGTTTGTTTGTTTGTTTTTTGAGACAGAGTTTCTCTGTGTAGCCCTGGCTGTCCTGGAACTCACTCTGTAGACCAGGCTGGCCTCGAACTCAGAAATCTACCTGACTCTGCCTCCCAAGTGCTGGGATTAAAGGTGTGTGCCACCATGCCCGGTGGCCAGATTTATTTTTTCACAAGGAGAAAAGTAAGTAATTTATGCTCAGTGTTAAGGTGTGCTAGGACCTTTCTCTTTAAAACAAAAGGTTCCTGTTCAAACACTAAGGATACTTTCATGTTGTTTGAAAGAGGTATCTCTCATGAGAATATGGGGACTTGAAGAGAAGGATTTATTTCACTGAAAAGACAAATTAATTAGTGAGTTTTCCCCCTAAGACTATAAAAAAAGCTATATATTGTCTAGAGCAACATATTTTTAATTGCCAAATATATACTGCTTTTGTTTTAAACTGTGGTTCTTAACCTGCCATAAAATACCACTGCATTAACATCATTTGTATGCAAAGCAGGTGAATATAATGTTAAACAGCTCATAGTAGTCTTAAACTTATATACAAGTTCATACAATAATCTCAGCTTACAATAATATAAGTGTTTAATTTTCACAACCTGAAGCTTTTCAAATTATAGTTTCTATTAGTATATTTTTATAAGCCAATTTCATGGGCTTTAATTCAATTTTGAAAACAAAACATTTTGGTATTATTTAAATGCAACTGATTTAACATTTTAATATTCATTAAATTTATTGTCCTCTAATTTACAAGTCTATTTATAATATCATAGAGAAAAGCAAATTTCTAAACATGTATTTGTAAAGTGTTTTCACTGTGTGATAATTTCATTAATTGATCAACTGAATCAAAATTAATCTAGTATAAATTAGATCTATTATAATATACACTATGCAAATTCTGTTCTAGCACAATTACTATGTAGTATAATACATAAATGTGACAAAATAACTATATTTTACATACCTCATCATAGATAATGAACTTCGGGTTATATAAGCTTATTATATGTCAGTTTGTTGATTGTTTCAGACCAACACCACCAAGAATATCATCAATATTGCTTTACATATTAAGAACCTGAAGAGTTCCAGGTCAAGTGTTTGTCTCCAAATATTGTAAAACAAAGTGACAATAATTGTGATGTTGACCTCATGCCAACATGTTATCATACTCTGCAAGCTTATAAGTAGCAATAAAAGCCATGTGTATTAGTTAGGGTTTTACTGCTGTGAACAGACACCATGTCCAAGACAAGTCTTAAAAAAAAAAAAACAACAACATTTAATTGGAGCTGACTTACAGGTTCAGAGGTTCAGTCCATTATCATCAAGGTGGGAGCAGTAACCAGACAGGCATGGCGCAGGCAGAGCTGAGAGTTCTATGTCTTCATCCAAAGGCTGACTGACCTTCAGGCAACTAGGGTGAGGATCTTAAGCCTACACCCACAGTGACACACCTACTCCAAATAGGTCACACCTATTCCAACAAGGCCACACCTCCAAATGGTGCCACTCCCTGGTTCAAGAATATACAAACCATCACACCATGCTAACTCACTGTAAGAAAATCAGGACCGTGCCCCGTGGAAGGGAAAGTGACAGCACACCTTAGCAGCAGGCATTTCTACCTGAATGTCATTCCCTGAGGTCTCTACTAGACATGGCCTCACTGGAAACGGTATTCTGATGAGCACAGCCTCAGCCTACATTGTGAAATGAGTACTGTAACTCTGAACACTAGGAGAAATGTTTCCATCAAATATTCCATGTCCACAAGGCTAGCATCATGCCCTTGAATCAGGCCTGATGTTGAACTGTACCCCTAAGATATTCTATGTAACTTTATGGCACTGGTGACATGAAAGCAAATGACAGAAAAATGAAAGGATTAATGCATACTAATGCATCAGTGCCAATCTATAATAAATAATGAAAATTAGGTATCAGTTTAATGATGATTGTATTATATTAATTAACCAATTTGTACTATAGGAAAGAAAATGTTCTCCAACCCTCTTTCTGTTACCTCATACTATCTGATGAACTCAAGTTCTCGTCATCTATCCCCTAGACTCATAATCACCATGAGGAATTAACCACCCATTTCTTTTTTTTTTTCAAATTTTATTAGATATTTTTTTCATTTACATTTCAAATGTTATCCTAAACCCTCCCCCATCCCCCGCCCTGCTCCCCTACCCACGCACTCCCACATCTTGGCCCTGGCGTTCCCCTGTACTGGGGCATATAATGTTTGTATGACCAAGGGGCCTCTCTTCCCAATGATGTCCAACTAGGCCATCTTCTGCTATATATGCAGCTAGAGACATGAGCTCTGGGGGTACTAGTTAGTTCATATTGTTCTTCCACCTATAGGGTTGGAGACCCCTTCAGCTCCTTGGGTATTTTCTCTAGCTCCTCTCTTGGGAACCCTGTGTTCCATCTAATAGCTGACTGTGAGCATCCACTTCTGTGTTTTCCAGGCACTGCTATAGCCTCCCACCACCTATTTCTAAGCTCATTCTCAGTCTGTACCTTTCTTACCAAGGAATGCCTATCTTTCTTTTACAGACTAAAGAACCTATGTAATCCAAATTTTTAGCATGCTTTGACATTATCCACCATTAATATTCTTGACAGTGACTATTTCACTATGTGGAATTCTCATTTTGACTATGTTGTAAAAACAAAAACAAACAAACAAACAAAAATCAAAAAACAAAACTGTATCCAAAAGCTTTGGAATAACCTCCATAAACTATCCTTTCAGTTATCCAGGCTGCAAAACAATCTCAGTCTTCCTTTGTGTTCACTTGGTCCTCAAACAGATTTTATTATTTTGCAATGTGTTGTCATTCTTGTTGTGTCAGAAGACAGAATTGAACAAATGTAGTCATAAATAAAATTGGTGTTTACTTGTAATTAATAATTTGGTTAGTCTTTATTTTATAGGATAGAACAAGTGCTCTCTCAAAGCAGCAGTAGTGGGATTTGCAAAGTGGAAACCACAGAACAAAGCAATGGCAAGAAACAGAGGAATCACACTAGATTACTTCCTATGTCTTTTTTGGAAGACTACAATCTCCAGTTTGGGCGGCAGGAGGCTCTGTTTAGGTGTCACTCTATTTTCTGAACATTTCATTTTGATTACGTGACCTTAATAATGAATGACTTTTGTCTGGTCTGGTCTATTGAACACCAGTACACGAAGTCAACAAAAAAGAAAAATTTCCTTAATTTTTGCAGTTCTCATGTTTTATGACTTTTATTTAACTCATATTCTTGTCACTTTTTTTTTTTTAAAACTAAAAGCATTGTTTCTGACTCTTATAATGCTGAAGTACTATACAAGTAAAATTATACCTCATGAATTACTCCAAATATTTATACAGAATGAGTGGACACAGAATAGTATTGGGAAATGTAGGCAGGCTGTTTTAGTGTTGTTAACAAAGGAAAATAAGGCTGTGCTCTGCAGAACAAAACAGTGGATGCTTCCAAAGAGACAGGAACTGAGCTAAACTTTCAAGACAGTATTCAGGCTCTATTTTACATAGAGTATGGAAGACATAGAGTATGGAAGAAGCCAGGGAATCTGGTATGGAGCAGAGTCAAAGATGACATAGTTTGTGCTGCACATGATGGCATCTGCCTGAAGTCCTAGCATTAGAGAGGCAGGGCAATCCTTGACAGTAAGTTGAATGTTATCCTGAACTACAAGAAGCCTTATCTCAAAGAAACACATAAAAATAAAATTATTCAAAATTTAAACAGGCACATAGACACCCCATCACACAGACACACAGACACACAGACACACAGACACACACACACACACACACACACACACACACACCAAACAAAGAGATGATACAGTGTTTGGGTCAGAAAGTGAAGGATGTACCCACTCTTCTTTATAGAGATATAGGTACAAAGGCACATGCATCGTAAGTATGCAGCTGATATAGTTTTCAACAAAAAGCATCCCGCAAGTTCCACAGGATTCTTTGTGGTCACTAACCTATAAGGACAACCCAAATTCTAACAACCAGTCATGATCTAGTCTGATTCTATACTTCACAATATAAAGGCATATATTAATAATTTAGGTTTTTCTTCTTTCTCAGTGGCATTTGTAAGACTTTCATCCATATTACCCCTTGAAGCATACATAGCCTTTTTTCTCATTGACATGACAGTAAACAAATGTAGAAACAGAATGACACTGTGTGTTTTAAGTCTTGGTTATACTTTGAAAGTACAATCAATATTTGAAGACAGGAGAATCAGAAAGAAAAATGCCCTCCTCCCATAGACTCGGGTATTGAACTCTGTCCCTATTTCTATCTACTCTGTGTTGGCTTCCATGACCATCTGTGTGCTGAGTGTATTTTCTCAGCCTGCCTTGGTATGAATGTGAGTACAGGGACACCTGAAGGCTCAGGTATTGAACTTGCTCCCTAATTGATGGTGCTGTTTTGGGAGGTTACTGAACATTTAGGATGGAATCACTGCAGGGGCAAGTTCATCATTGGAGAAGGGCTTTGATAATTAATTGCCTTGCCCCACTTCCAGTTTATTCTCTTTACCATGTACATGGAGAAGCCAACTCTCAGCTTCTTTATCTTACCACCGTGTTGTGCCTGACCTTATGGTCATCTAGCATTTGGGGACCATAAGCCATCTAAATTTTCTTATATTGTTTCCAACCATGGTATTTTGTGATAGAAACAGCAAGAACAACAAAACAAGTAATGCAGAGAGTTATTGGAGTGAAGAGACAGGCGTGCATCTAACTAGGACCTGGGTAACTGGACATCTGTAGACAATTGCAAGAACAGCTTAGAGTTGTGAGGCAAGAAATTTAGTTTTAAATATTTTGAGTTTCAGCTTTCCTTTGGGTTCAGTTATAGAGGTGAATCTTGGGAAAAAAATAAGCCAAACATACAAATCCAAGAGTCATAAGAGTAGCAGTAGCACTGGAACAGAAAGCTATGACATTACAAGTACTTAGGAGGTGAATTTCTATAGCAAAATCCCTGTGGTCACTGCTGTGTGTGCCTTGCATTAGAGGGCTTGGGGCATGTCAACTTTAAGTTAGAGGCTTGGAATGAATAGATCACGTATATAAATATGATGCAACATGCAAAATACAACCTGCATTTTATAGTAAGCTATTGTCACACACAGGAAATACTACTCAATAAATATAAATGGAATGTGCCGGGTATGACAGCTGCTTTTGGTGCTTATAAGAAGACACAAGGATCCCCTTAATGAGATAGGCACTTAACTTCCCCAGACGACTCTTCCTGGACAGATATTTATACAGCTAATCATCCCTCTTTTCTGGGTATTAACTTAGAAGGTTTAAAATATATATTCTTCCTTTTCCTATCTCTTCTTGCCAGACATACACTCAAATCTTAAAGTTTATTGGTCTCAATATCAGAACATTCTCACACTCTCTGAAAAGTCATCCCTGTCCTAATTGAGCGCTCTCTCTCTCTCTCTCTCTCTTTCTCTCTCTTCCACTCTATCTGAAGTTATACCCTCTAAACAGTAGCTTGCTGACTTCTATTGCTGAGCTCACCTGATTTCTTGACTTTTAACTCCAAAATTATACCAATTACCCATCTTCTCCAGCTTCCTCCTCCTAGAGGATTCTGTAAATGTTGACAGCTTGTCTATCCTATATTTTCTTGTAAGATTACAACAAAACTGCCCTGAATCTGCCTTCAAAGTCTATTTTTAAGTTATTTTATTCTCAAGACCAAAAAATCTGATAAACTGGACCTGAGTTCTGGTAAGATGTTAACTCTTAGAGTTGATAGGAGGACTGAGATCTTCTTGTTTTGACAATGGGACACAGGATAGTATTGCAAAGACACAAAAGTGTTCATAGTGGCCCTGTTTCTTCACCAGCTACAAAGTAAGATCACAGACGATGGAATAGGACAGACAAGAATTCTTTTCAAATCATTTTGCAAACTCCTCCAGTTTTAGAAAGTACTTGTTTTTATCTCATTTGTACCTGAAATTTAACAATCCCCATTAGGGATGGATATAAGCTTCTGAGCTATAGAAGACAGCATGGAGAGAACTGAGAGGTGGCAGTAAGAGGTCTGAGGTTCTGAGAGCAGTGAGGGATTGATCGAATGTAAGACATAATGGTGACATATTTTGAGACTTGAGATAGAACACAACAAGCTGCCTGTCACACCATCCTCCTAAAAGGTTATGAGCAGGAAGCTGTATAGAAGTATGTGATATGCTGCAAACTGTACAGTGTAAAGGAAGGCCAGAAAAGTGCAGAGAAAATAATCCATAATAGGACAGTATGAGAGATTTTATGAGGGGCCACATGAACACAACCCTAGTAGAGACCTCATGTCTTAACCAGACATGGCATCAGAACCCTCCCAACCAGGTAATGCGAGTACAATTATTTCTTGCAATTGGCAGAGCTACAAAGGTCATGTGACTGAATCTAATTAACTCAAAGCTCTGTGAGCGTGTGATTCAGTCCTTGGACACACCTTGACATGGAGTTTCCGCTTACTGGCAATCCCCCTCAGTCCCTAGTTTTCTACAAGTCCCTCTCTCTCCCTCAGTATCTTCATGAATCCCTATCAGCATGTGTGTGTGTGTGTGTGTGTGTGTGTGTGTGTGTGTGTGTGTGTGCACGCGCGTGCAGAGAGATGTTGAAATTAATTCTGGATATTGAAGGGAACATTTTGGATGACAGCTGACTTGAGACTCAAAATTGCTGCGCACAATGGCAAGAAATTGGGGGATTCAGTAGGAATGAGACAAAGTCTCTAGCACAAGACAGAAAAGGACTAACCCTGTTAAGATCAGTGGATCAGTGGCCAGAGCAAGGCAGAGACATTCAAAAGGTGATGTGCATGAAGAAGGGCACAGATGGAGGGAAAGCCAAGTCTGTAAAAATGTTAAAGTGGCATTGTCTGTGGAGCACTGTTCTCTCTTCTTGATAGTGAAGGGGCATCCTTTTCTGTGCCAGACCCCAGCCTGTAGGGTAGCAGAGCTTATGCCTTTGACAGCTGCTCTTTGCTACCACAGAGACAACTTCATTTCACTGTCAGGCAAAATGATTCTCATGTAGAGATTGAACAATTAAGTTCTTAGGCAGAATGCCCACGAAGGAAGGCAGCCAGTATGCCAGGGAGCCAGTATACCAGGCAGCCAGTATACGAGGCAGCCAGTATACCAGGCAGCCAGTATACCAGGCAGCCAGTATACTAGGCAGCCAGTATGCCTATACTGGATTTTGGGAGAAGAGAGGGATTATTTTTCCCCCTTGAAAAGTGAAAAGAAAAAAATCTTGGACTAGAATGTATACTTTAAGGAAGGCAGGAAGCAGACCTTGAAATTATCTAAACTCTTCCAAAAAGCACGTATTCATTTCCATTTTACATGTAAAATGAGGCATAGGGAATGCAGTACACATGCTAAAAAAGTTTAGAAATTTGGCAGGCAATTATACCGCTAAACCACAAAATAATTTGTCATTTTACTTCAAGCACTATAAATCCACGGACAAATGTGAAAGCAGATTTTCCATTTAAACTAAACAGAGGAGGTGGAAAAAAGAAATTTTGGCAGTAGGGTTATGGTTATATTTAGACTCTCATTAAAATAATAAAGAATCAAAAATAGAGAGAGTATTTTGTGCTTTTTATGTAAAGACTTTAAATTTTGAATGATTGTTTTTAAAAACCCCGATTTATGTATGAGTGGATGGCACATGTGTGCAGATCCACAGCGACCTGTAAAGTGTGATGGGACACTAGAGATGGAGTCACAGGCAATCATGAGCATGCCCTTTCAAGTGGGTGCTGGTGTCTCAAATGAAGTCTCCACAAATGTTCTATGAAAGCACCAAGAACTTGTAGCTACCTGGCCACTTCTCCATCCCAAGTACATATGATTCTCTTTAAAATTATAGCCCATTCTTCATTTTCTCAAATTTGATTTCTGTGGAAAGCTGATAACATTTTCCTCTATTTAATCCTAATTTGGCTATTACATAAACGGGTTACCAGATTGTTGTTGTTTTTTTTTCTCTCTCTCTCCAGAATGACAGAAAGTGAAATCAGGTTTTATTTAAGAAGCCATGCACTATCAACATCATGTAGCCATTGCAAAGCACAATAAGACAGCTAGAATTGCTTCATCACACTTGTCTTTATAAAAATTTCATTTCAGCTAGTCATGATGATCGGGCAGGCAAAGGAGCCTGCCACCAAGGCCAAGTTTTATCCTGAGGTCCCACTTCATAGAAGGAGAAAACTGACACCTCTAAGTTATCCTCTGACCTTGTTTGCACACACATACAAAAACAATTTAATTAAAAATTCAATGAATTTACAAGTTAACTCTTGAACAATAAATAAGAATAAAGCTACTATCTTGAAATTTTCCCATTGACTTTCCTGAGACAGAATATTGGATGACTTTGTACAGATATGTTTACAAGTAAAACCTTAAATTAAATGGGGAATATCTTGATATGTTTATTACCATCATGAAGTAAAAAGAAGACACACTTCCAGTTAGTAATCTCAAGGAATTAATATAACTCATAGAAATTTCTTTGGACCTAAATCTAGAGGAAGAACTGTTCTAATATTGTCTTCACCTCCTTGGGCCATTTAGGGAACACAACCAGAACACAATATATTGACATGATGTTGCCTGATGTGGACTTGAGTGTGCCTTGGATTCTGTATATGTACTTGTCTGGGGTGAAATAGTCCTTGATTTTCTACAGAAGCCCAGATGTACTTCTGATTGCTACACAGAGCCTTTAAAAAACCATCAGCTAGAACTCTCTGAGCCTTTGAGATACCCCCAGCAGGCCAGAGGTCTGCGCATCGCATGTGATCTCAAGGTAAAGGTGTGCTTTCATATTCACACTTCAACCCATCCTCCTGCATGAATGTCATTTGGTTATTGCCCACTTTAGACCACACACCCGAGATAACTACAGATAGATATGGAGGCTTCAGACAAATCCAATATATTAAAACTTTCAGCCACTAAACGACTGTCTTAATTTCATTGAGTAGAGTGGCATCATGGTTTATTGGATATAAAAGGAGTGACAGCATGTGCAAATGAATCACACTGGGAGGAATTAATAAGGATTTGAGTACTGAATGGTGAAGATTAACAGGACCTTATTCCCTTATATTCTGTAGGCAGACTTCAGATTAGTCTCAGGCTATCTCCCTCTCCCAATGCTTACCTGTACTGCTCATATGTTTTCCCAGCCAGCCTACATTATACCTTCCTTGTACAAACCTCCAATGGAAATGCATGCACCCTTGCAAATTCCCAGTTAGTTATCAGTCTTGCATACCCCAAGGGATTCCCATCTATCTCATATATTATGAAGGTCTTTTGAGAAAGTTTCTTCCTAAGGAACAGATACAAGTACAATATAATTTTCCCACTCAGGAAAAGTCATTCAAATTATAATTCAAACAAATAAAATATAGTGTCAAACATGTTTCACATCCACATGCATACAAACTAAAGTACAGGCTATTGTAAAATACCTATCACAAGACAGCAGACTGTGTTGGAATTAAAAATCCAACTATATGGCCACTGGGGACAATTATGTCACTTGTTTATATAGTAACTGAAACTAAGAATGCTTTATATCTTTGTAAAGGGTTGTAGTATATTGTAATCTGAATTACCTTCAATATTCTGTAAGCATCACATTATTTATATCCTGGAAGCATAATTTTCTAGTGCTGAGATAACTTAGTTATAAATTCAAACATACATTCACATATAGACATAACACACTCATCAAAATACAAGTTTATCTAAGTCTTATTTAAGTGACAAATATGACTGAACAGAAAATAAATGAGATGATTGTATAATATAATTCTATATATCAGCACGGAATGTTAACACCTTAAATAAAACATTAACATGTAAATTCAAATATATATATATATATATATATATATATATATATATATATATATATACTGCACACACATACATACACACATATTTTTCACTACCAAGTAGAGTGATTTCTCAGGAATTCTAGACTGACACAACATCAGGATATTTAAAAATATTGTTGCTATACTGAGAGATTATGTTAGAAATACTAGAATCTGTTGGCTTAGATTTCTAAAAACTTACTTTTTGTATGAAATGAAATTTCTGGTTTCTTTGGAAACTCGGTTGTGTTATGTGATGTTTTTCTGGAAGCTGTCTTGAGAGATGTTTTGCTGAAAGAGACCTGTGAGAGAATGTGCTGCTGAAGCAGACAGGTGAGAGAGGATGTTTCACTGAAGCAAACATGTGACGGGCATGTGATGTTTTGTTGGAGCTGATACTTGAGAGGGAGCTTTATGTTTGCAAAGAGTATGGAACCACACTGTGGTAGTGTGAATATATGTGGCTGAAGGGAGTGGCATTATTAGGAGGGGTGGCCTCTTTGGAGGTGTGGTCTTGTTAGAGGAAGTGTCTCCTTGTAGTGGTGGGCTTTGAGACCCTCCTCCTAGCTGCCTTGAAGTTAGACTTCTCCTGTTTGCCTTTGAAACAAGATATAGATCTCTCAGCAACTCCAGCTCCATGCCTGCCTGGATGCTGCCATGCTTCCTGCCATGATGGAAATGGACGGAACTTCAGAACCTGAAATTTCCAATTAAATGTTGTCCTTTATAAGAATTGCCATGGTGCCTGCTTACAGCAATGAAACTCACAGTGAAAGAAAACTCTTACAAGGAGACACCATGCAATGCCTCCTCATTGATCTTTTCTGGTCATGCAATGCTTCACTGATCTTTATTGGTCATCACTGGTGTTCACTGACCTTCACTTCATACAAGGAAAGGTGCCAAAGAACTAACTCCTGGTATTCTGGGTGATTCTTGCTACTTCCACTGACTTGTGCCAAATCAGAAAGGAACCGCGTGGTTTCTGCTGAATTGAGCTGCTACTACTGATTCCTGTTTGACGTTTGCTATAGGACTGGACTGCTGGTGTCCTGACAACGAAGAGTGGAATTACCCGAAAGAACTACTTATAAAAAGGTCCACAATCCCCTTTTCCTATAAACCTTTTTCCCTCCTACCTCTGGTCAGTGGGCTAGAAGGGAGATTGAAATTTTCTGGAACCCTAAATAAAGAAGGCTTTGAAATCTAAGCCTGTAAGAATCTTCACAAGAAAATAACTTAGCAATAAAATATAATGCAAATTGATGTTTGAAAATCTACCACGGCAAGGGTGGCACATATTCTTTAGATTCATAGAGGGCTGTAAGCACAGTTTCTCTGGTTTACAGAAATCATTGAGATTTGTTTTTGGTTCTGGAAAAGTATGCATAAAAGTAGAATGCATCTATAACTCTGTGTGGTGCAAGGTCTGCCTGCCTGGACATTTATTCTTTGCAAAGAGCCGTCTGTCGTGACCTTACTCTCTTGTAATCAGTTCTATTGAAGCAGTGAGTTAGAAATTAAGGCATACTTCTTAAATTCACTTAAAGGGAGACATCCTTATAGCTTCTCAGGACTCAAGAGTTGTGGTTCTTTTCCTTTACTGTGGTTTTGGAATCATGTCTCATATCCCACATTATATACTGGCTCATCAAATTTCTGCACAAATAAGGAATGAGGCAACCACTATACTGTAGGAAGATTAGTGCTGTGGCTTAGCATGTCTTCCTCCATCAGGAGAAATCCTTATGTTAGTCATTATTAACCTGTGGTCATGGTAAATTAAATCAACGTTTCTCCAGGTTCTGATTTTCTCTACTTTTTTAAAAAAAAATAAAAGGTTTGATTTTTATTGTTTGTAATATTGTTTATTTGTGTGCACAAGTGTGTGTATACATTTGTGTGCCTGTGTGTGTGTGTGTGTGTGTGTGTGTTTATGCACCTGATTAAAGTTGCTTGTATTGGTAACCAGAGGGTGTTGCTTCAGTAGAGCTAGAGTTCTAGGCAGTTGTAAACTGCTTCACCTGGATGCTGGAACCCAAGTTCAAGTCCTCTACAAGACTGGTATGCATTTTAACCATTAGGTCATCTCCCATACCTGCTAGTCAAGAATACGTAATGAATAATGAAAGATTATTATTCATAACTTGGTAGGTAATAGAATAGAAACAAATAGACACATACCCCTCACCAAACACACATGGTCCTTAGTACAGATTAAGAGCCCATTAAGCACAGGCTTATTTTCTATAGAAAACTCCTTGATGTATATTATCACCTAGTATCAGTTTCCAGGTGGGACACATAAAGTCCAGCTGCTTTCCCATTCCAGTGCATCCTTCACTAGTGCACAGTACTTCAGCTTCTCCTCCTCTGGTTTATGTCTGTTTTGTGTGTTTTTATGTCTAGATACTCAAATGATTTTTACCTTTGAAAATGCTTATGGTATACAAGCATCTACACAATAAACCCATTTTCCTTTTGTCCTGTAAACATTTTATTTTTTCTATCTCTTCACACAAAGTGCAGTTTTACTAGAACTGAGATAGCGCAGCGATGAACACACACATATATGCACACATCGTCATGTGCACTCACCAAACACAACCCAGCCTAAGGCTTATGTGAGAGGCTCTGTAAGAAAACTGTTTAGGCTGCAGCCTAGACATGGTTAGGAAAGCTCAGCCACTGGGTCACAGGTGTGCTCAACCTCAGCAGGAGCCCAGGTAGGTTTCAGAAACCCAGCTAACCCTCAAAAATCAACACCAGAGTTAACGCCAAGGAGAACTTTCATTATTTATAGAGAGCTAATCACACAAAATGTTCTTAGCTTCTCATTAAAAACAAGAAAGAAACAATTAAAATTGCACTGATGTGACTAAGCTCCTTAACATACTCCATGTGGCTCAAATAACTAAAAGGGTTGGAGATTAAGCTGAGGTTTTTCTCTCCTAGGATGCATAATCAGGAAATATATTTTCTGTAGAGTATAATCCAACCATCTGTTCTCAATTAGAAAGTATATGCTACTATTACAAAAATGGAATCTCAGTGCCTTTGAAATATGATGGGCAAAGCAGGGGCAGTGAGCCATTTAGCTGGGATTGTGGAATTATGCTAGGCTATGGAGACTTGAAGTCGTGAATGAAAAGATAGATTGGATAATGATTCTCTCCCAACTGAGTTGTTAATGGTTTAATTGTCTAAGAGATTGCATCTGTCTTAGATGGTAGTTTTTCCTTGACTGTTATGTACTTGACTTCACTTAGAATTTCCATTGAACTTTTAGAACAATGTAACTCCAAAAGCCCTTTACTGTGACAAAACTGTTTTGTACCCAGTGCCACAGAAATAGCTTTGGTGGTGTCCATACACCTTTGCCAAGAAATTAATGTTTCCGATTTATTTTTCTAACCTGGATTCTCATTATCTATTTTTTAAATGATCAAATAGTATGAGTTTCAAAGGATTTCTTTTAAGTACTAAGCTAAACTCATAATTACATGCACCATGACAAAGAGAAATCTTATACCAGCTCTGGTTCTATAATGTCAGTTAATAAAGACAACTACAGAATTATCAGATATATGAAGATACCATGGCTGGAAACTTCTTATAAATGGAATTTTATTGATCGTCTTTAGTCTAAATCAGAATACCTTTCTGTTCAAATAAATTCTCAGATGTAGGAAATCCTATTTTCCACATCTATGGAGTTAAACAGAGCAAGTATATAATCACAAGACATTATCCTACTTAGTGCTAATAAACTATGGCTAGATATTTACTTTCATGAGTTTCCCAACAGCCCATAGCCTTCCTGACCTATCTCTTCACAGTACAAAATAGAATTTACTGTATTTTACTAGAAAATTTGTGAGCCACAAAGAGAAATAAAGTTACTCCTGCTCTTCTGGAATAGCATTTAACACTGGAGGGTGCATGGGCGTGAGAGAAACGATAGTTTTCATAAAATCTAATTGAAAAACTGAAGGACAAAGACAGATAAAAACAGTGGGAACATGTTTCCTCCTCCTCTTCGTTTTCACCCTCTCTTTCTTCTTTCTTTCTTTCTTTCTTTCTTTCTTTCTTTCTTTCTTTCTTTCTTTCTTTCTTTCTTTCTTTTTCTTTCTTTCTTTCTTCTTCTTCTTCCTCTTCATCTTCTTCTTCTCCTTCCCCTCCTCCTCCTTCCTCTCCTCCTCCTACTCCTCCTCCTTCTTCTTCTGTAAGTCTTGAAACAATAACCTCATGTCCAAGCATTCCCTAGTCACAGTACCACACAGCTTACTTTCAGTGGATCTTCATGCTTATTATATTTTAAAAGATTTACATTGTTCTGATTATGTGTCTATGTGTGCATATATATGTAGGTATGTATAGAGAAGGGCAGTTCCTGTAGAGGCCATACGAGAGCAGCAGGTTTAATAAAGCTGGAGTTACAGAGAGTTGTGTGCTGCTTCACAGGGATTACTTGAACCAAACTCTAATCTTCGGCAGAAACAGTACATACAAACTATTGAACAGTGAGCCATCTCTCCAGGCCACATATTCATTATTTTTAAAAGTTAAAAATTTAGTTTTGTCCTCCATATGTCCCCAAACCCTATAAGCTCTATATTTGTCCCTTTGAGTTTTGGATTTTTTTTTTTTATATAATACGGAATTCTAATGCTAGTGGTGACACAATGTATTTTAAGTAGATTGTTATCCAATGACAGTAGGTGATGAAACCTTAAGAGCAACATATATACAAAAATATGAAGTAGAGCCAATGACAAAACTCAGAGGGTAAACACACCTGCCAACAAGGCAGATAAACCAGAGTTCAGTACCAAAGATCCACAATGTGGAACTCCAACACCTTTTCCTCTTATTTCTACTTACACTCAGTGACGCACGCATGCACATTTCACATGCAAAAAAAAAGTGCAAATATAATGAAAAGCTAAAAAAAAATGTGAACTGAGCATATAAGTATAAGCTGATGGGGAAAACCGAATGTAAGAGGTCTTAGCTCTGCAGGTGGTTTCTAACAGAACCTCTTTCCAAAGTGCATTCTTGCCACCTCAGCCATACCAAGATGAGGGAAAGCCAATGCTGTGCATTTGTCAGAAGCTGCTGACATTGTTAGACACACTACACATTCCCAAGCAGATCTTGTGCCAGAGGAGTCCAGGAAAACTAAAGACATAGCCCTAAGTGATGGTTATGAAATATTTATTAGAGATAAGCTTGAACCTCTATGTCATTGAAGCAACCCAACATGCATAACTATTTCATCTTCTAAAGTTACACATGTCTAAGTGAAAGAAAAAAAAAGATTTCCCCCCCCCATTAAGTCTTAAGGCTCTGCCTTGGTTAGCAGGCTACACTAGAGAGAGGAAAGCACAGAAATTATCTGCCTGAGAACACAGTTTACTATGGTTAAGTGTTTTTCGTTTTTTATTTCCTTTAAAAAAATCCCCTAGGCAAAAAACAAATCTCTGACACTACTAAAGATACTTTGTTAAGATGGTAGGCGGGAGCCTAGCATAACAGTCCCTGAGAGGATCTGCCTAGCATCTCAATGAAACAGACACAGAGGCCTACAGCCAAACAATAGATAAAGCTTGGGGAGTCTTATGGAAGAGTTGGGGGAAGGACTGAGGACCCCAAAGTGGATAGGAACTCCACAGGAAGACTAAGAGTCAATTAACCTGGACCAGATTGAACCACCAACCAAAGAGGATACATGGGCTGGACCTACGGCCCCTACACATACGTAGCAGATGTGCAGCTTTGTCTTCATGTGGATCCCCCAACAACTAGAGTTGAGGCTGTCCATGACTCTGTTGCCTGCATCAGGATCCTATTCCTCTAATTGGGCTGCCTTACCTGGCCTCAGAGGGAGAGGATGTGCCTAGTCTTGCAGCCCTAATGTGCTAGTGTAGGTTGGTACCCCGGAGGACCTCTCCTCTCATCAGAGGAGAAGGGATGGAGGCATGGAGAAGGGGATATTTGAGGTGGGGACTGGGAGAAGGGTGGCTGTAATGATGATGTAAAGTGAATAAACAAATAACTGAAATAAAGAAAAGGAAATAAATTGTAGTTTACTTTGTGTATATGCAAAAGTGAAATATGTTGTGGGCTCTACTCTTTAATTGTCCTCCTACCTTTTACTCATAGACATTTCCTGAAATTGTCTCACTAATGGAGACTTTGACCACTACATGAATATATACTATTACCTAGGTTATAGCCATGTTCATATGTTACTCCATCCCTGGGCTGCAATGACATTAAAAATATGATAATTAATTCTTGCTTAACTAAAATTCAAAACAGGGCTGAAGACAGAGCTCAGTTGGTAGAGGGCTTGCCTAGCATGCTGGCTGCATTCAGTCACGAGTGCTACACAGACATAATGATAGTATATGCCTGTAGTTCCAGCACTTAAGACATGGAGAGAGAGGATCAGAAGCTTGACTATACTGCCAGATCTAGGTCACCTATGGACACCTGAGATCCTGTCTCCACACACAACAACAATGTAAGTAATGAATAACCAAGGATCTGACCTCCACCGTGAAAAACAAACATGCTTCCAAATTCCATGGCTTAAAATAAAAACTGAGAAAGTGGTGAGAGGGGAAGGTAAACTGAATTTACTCAGATTCCCTCATCTCTAGAGTGTCAGCAAGATGCACACGGACCTACTCCTTGTTAACAATTAGTGCTGGTGTTGACTCTGGCTGGAGTGAGTTAGAATACCTTCACATTCTTTTCTAACCTTTCAGGTTGGGTCTTCATGCTTCAAGATATCAAAATAGTAACAACAACAACAATAACTACAAAGAGGGGGTGTCTTTAAGCTTTGGTTGAAAAGCTCATCTAGGTCTGTGGGTCTGCATACCCAACCTCAAAGGGGAGAGAAACAGATTCCTTTCTTGGAAACGAAGCATATTGCATGGGAGAAGCTTTGCTGACATTATGGAAAACAATAAAATAGCATCTTCAAGGGAGCATCAAATAGGCTCTTCCATATATACCACCTAATTTTATCTTAACCACGTTATGCATAAAAATGCTTCCAAAGATAAAGTAAAGAAGGGATAGCAAAAGGAAGTTAACTCTGAGCCACAAGCTTGTTTTCATGACCCTTACCAGAAAGTAGTTTTTATCCTTACTCCTTTTAAGATAGCTAGCTTCCCACAGCATCCAAAGTTCATGCATTGTTCCCATTTCAAGCTTCGGTTCATGTCTCTTCCCTGCTTGGTAGATAGCTTGCAAGCCTATGCATCCTCCCTCTTCATTAGACTGAGAAATCAGAGGGTGTTCACATCCTGGGATCAAATTCTGCTTTTATTGTAAGGAGAAAAGAATTTGGAGAAGAAAATAAAAACTTGAAGGATATTAATCCTGAAGTTCTGGAAAACAGTGGTCATGGCAAGTCACTTCTTTCTACTGTTTATTGAACACATGACCTCATCCTTACTGTGATGACAAGAAGAGGACAGGCACACAGACATATGTACATAAATTCTGGGATCAGGTGGGGTATGCTTGCTCTGATGGAAGGCAGCAGCCTAAAGCCACAGCACATTTATTTCTTTACACCTGAAGAACAGGGAGGCAGCTTAGCTGACCTCAGTAGGAGGTCTCTGTACAGGAGCACCCTCAGGCTCTACTCATTGAGGATGATGATACAGCTGACAGTTTTCACACATACTGATGAACCCTCTGTAAACTCTTGTTACTTAGACAAGTGGAAGGCTTCAACATTTTTTCTAAGCCTCTCCTGGGGAGAGCTTTGCTACTCCCATGAGTCTTGGCTCCTTGACGAGGCTGTGGACATATCGACAATACCCAGTCACTCAGTACTTCATGTGTTTCCCACACAGATGTAATGTTTACTGGAGATAAGGCCAAGGTACAATGCCATGCCGTAGTCAGTAGTCAGATAGCAAAATAAGTTTATTTCTTCTTGCCTTCTTGCCAGGATGAAAGCAGGAAGGAGTAAGAGTGAGGGAACAAGCTCAAGCAGGACGGTGACTTCAGGTCCTTTGCCATCTTGGTTTCTCAGAGAACTCTTTTTTTGTTTTTGTTTTGTTTTGTTTTTCATTTTTTATTAGATATTTTCTTTATTTACATTTCCAATGTTATCCCCTTTCCTAGTTTCCCCTTCAAAACCTCCTATCCCCTCCTCCCTGCTCCCCAACCCACCCACTCCTGCTTCCTGGCCCTGGCATTAACCTATACTGGGGCACAGAACAGTCACAGGACCGAGGTCCTCTCCTCACATTGATGGCCCACTATCCCATCTCTCAGAGAACTCTTATTATCACCTCACAGGGAAGATAGAAGGTAGAACATGACACAGAGACTTGATAACAGGGAAGGGGAGAAGCAAAATTGAAAGTTGTTTGATGGTTAATATTATATATATATATATATATATATATATATATATATATATATATATATATATATATATATATATATATTACTTAGTTAGTTCTTATTGTTTATATTTATTTTTAAATCACTATTTCTCCTGTTGCTTCATCACTGATTTTATCTGTTTTGCATTTCTCATTGTACATAATTTTCAACACTATTTTAACTTATTTTTCACATTACTAGAATTCATCCAATGTACTTGCATATCTCAGAATCCTCTGTACACACTACTGTTAATGGAAATATATACTGTATTGAATGAATGATATTTGACTACTAATATATTGATTGAGGCTCACAATAGGAAACAATAGGAAATAATAGGAAACAATCTGTTAAAACAAGTAAAACCAAACTATTGTATTATCGTTAAATTCGGAAGAGAATATCCTTTAAAAGGACTCTTGATTACTAATTCAAAGGTAATTCCCAGATATTGCTAACTCAAATTGGCTCTATGCTGTTCCATTGATTCTTCTAATTTTTACAAATCATCTCTGATCCTTCCTTTTAATGTAGCAATGTGGGCTTTAGTGGAGGACACGGGATCCTTGCTCTCCTACATGGCTCCTATAAGACGTTGTGAGATGTAAGCTTCATGCACAATATGTCTCCCCTGCCATTGCTCCATTAGTCCTTAATCATATTTTCTGTTTCCATTCTTCACCGATATAGTGAACTCACATTGTGCACCGTTGCCCTAACCCCAGTCCTAATGAGCTGCATGCACCACACAACTGATCCAAACTTTAAAACATGGCCTATATGGATTTGATCTATAGACTGAGTAATAACAATGGTGGGCTGTTACAGTGTATCACTGTTTTCCTGAATGAGTTACAAAATCTAGTGAGCCATTTCCAGGGAGAACCTTAGCACACAGGACAACCTTCCAATTACTTTTTCTGATGAAAATCATATGATTTGTGGCCATGACTTTAGCACAGAGCAGATAGACAGAATTTCTATAAGACATTAAGTGTAAAGATGAGTAAGTACCACAGAGACAGAGATAGGAGTAATCTTACTACCTAGAGATTTTAGAAGAGGATATAATATTTTCATACATGCTTCAATCTTTCCGTTTCAATGCTCTCTGAAATAAAAGAGAGAGATGGGATGCACACAGACAACATTGAAATCACACTAGTCATAAGCATCCAGACTGTTATTTTGTGGATGGAAAATTCGATGGAAGAAAAGCTTCCAAGAAAGGAGTTGATATGAGAGTGTGTAATAAATTATAACCGATTGCTGTCTCATGAAAGAAAAATGTCAGGGTCTGTGCAAGACCAACATAAGGCTGAATTATTCAGCCAAACAGGAAAGATATATAATCACATGGTTCTCATTTTATACCTGGAAAGCCACTTGGAGTTTATAACTTCATTTTCACAGGGAGAAATGCAAATCAATAAACATAAAAAAATAGATCAAATGTTACATATAGACTTGGCATATAGCACTGTAGAAAACTAGAGGGAACCAAATAATAATCTTCATTGTTAATCAACAAAAATATCACATAGCTGTGGTACCTCTAAAAATCTGCATAGAAAGGAATTGCAGAAGACCCTGAATTACTGGTTTAGAAACCTGTGAGATCCAATACTTCTAATTAATTATTGTCTAAGCACAAGAACATTTACCCTAATCCCTGAAGACTCCACAAATGTGGGTTGCTATTCTTCAAATAGGAGACACTCATTTCAAATTTGGAAAAGACAACATACAATTATATTAGAGCGTGTAATTTGATTAATTAAATATCACTAGAATTAAATCAAGAGCCATTATTAAATTCAGAAAACTGCACATTTCAGAGTGTATATGTTTCATGAAAGCTCCTCATGAGGAAAAAACGGAAATAGGCAGACTTTCTAGTTCCTTTATCACTGCATTTATTTCAATCAAGGCATCCCAAACCCAGACAAATGAGAAAAATACCAATTTAACTATACCCAGCTAGAAAAAAGAAGGAAGCATATACAATGCCCTTCATAAGTTATAATATATCATCTCTATCTTTAAGGACCAGCATACTTGATAAATTTTCATCTTTAATCTTCAGCATACTTGATAAAAAGGGTATTTTGCACAGAATTTAAAACAAAACTAATAAAAATCACGGTATCTCACCACTGTCATAGGATTGAGATTCCCAAACAGCATGATGGTCTGTTCCAAACACTGAAACAAAAAAAAGCTGAGAAACCTCTCTGGAGAGAACTGCCCTTGTTTTGAAGATGCTTTTGTGTTGACTGACAGCTTTTCCAGTGACTTCCCTGGTGAGTCTTCACAGCGAGAATGAAAACTTCACAGGAGACAACCCATATCCTGATGGATCATTCCAACCCACTCACCCACAGGGCTTAACAAACTGGCTTAATTCTTCCTTTCTAAAATTTTACTTTAAAAAGCAAGTCATTTTTTTTTATACCACAGCATGATGATATCCCTTCCAGTTCTACTGTCTTTTGAGGAATTATAATAACAATAAGATGAGTAAAACTAGGAATGGTTAAGGTTGTAGGAAAAAGACAGAACTTACATGAAAGAGAGGGAATTGCAGGGAGGCTCAGGTAAAGTCTGAGTTGACCCTAACTGTTCATCTTCATCTCCTTTAGAGATGGTTACCCCAGGAGTGCATCACCCAGAAATAAAAGACAGAGGCTGGAACCAGAACATTGAAAAAATCTGCTGCTTATACCCATAGAATGATATCCAGAATTTTCCACAAAAGAACTTTTGTTTTTACATATCGGTTATTTACTGAAGGCCAAGCCAAACTGAGAGCTTTGAGTTCCCAACATGGGTGTGAATCAGATCTTATTCTGGGTCACTAGTAAACCTCCAGATTAAGCATTGAACTTTATCTAAGGGTCACCATGGCCTGCCAACGTGTAGATTTGGAAAACTGTGAAGGATCTGACAGGAAGAGAGAAGGCAGGAGGGCAAAGGCACAGGACAGATTTCTTCTCATCAGACACAGTGCAATGTAGAAAATAACATTCTAGAAGTGTTGCATCTTAGATATCACTTACAGACATGCAGACATTTTGAATTTGGAAATAAAGTTAAACATTGTCAGAATCAAAATCGAGTCACTATCAACTCTAATTACAACACCAAAACAAAATCAAACGAAACAAACCAAATAAACCAACCAAACAAAAGCCTAAATTTAAAGCTAAATAATACAATGAGGATTTATGGGAAAATTGCCTAAGAACATCACAAGCAAATCTCCTGGGCTACCACTTTGTGCAGATGATACTATAATTTTATACAGAAAGCATTTCCACAATGATATCTGCCCAGCAATACTTTCAATCTTTGTTCTTTGCTCTCAAACATTGATCTCAATCTTGTGAGTTGTCACTGTGACCAAAGAATATTGTTTCAAATATTATCATTTTTCAGAGAATCCCTGTTCTTATTTTCCTTGACTGTACCCACAGTTTACAGGACTCTCACATTTCTTTTTCAATGTTTTGTTGCTGCCCAATAGAAATCGTTATTATTTGGAGGACCCCCTTATGTCTGGGTTTTTAGTTGATTGTCAGGTCCCTTCTGTGGACCAATTGTAAATCTCACTCTTGCACTGAGTAAAAATATGTGCTGATCCAAGAGGGAAGAGGATGAAATTCCTGTCACTGCTTTCTACCACTGACCTCATACTCAAGAAAGCAGTAAGCAAAACTATATGGTCCATAATGACTCACAGTGTGAATCAACAACCCAGATGTCTAATACTGCAGATTGAAGGGCCAGGTATAGCTTTCAGTTAGTCAGGATGTCTGGAAACCATGAAGGACTTCTCCAGATCCATAGCCCAAGGAAACCTTTCTCCATCAAAGGACATATGGTTAGACAGTCCTTCCTCTTTTTGAGATACAGGCTCTATACCTTATCCACTTTCCCTTATATATCTATAAATCCATCAAACTAAGAGCTAGGCAATATGTAGCTTCCTGTAACAAATGAAGCTGTAGTCTAGGTCTTTAAAGAATATGTCTTTATGGATGAAAAATCAGCCAATTTAAGTCTTTAAAACCAGTCTCCTCTGTGCTAAAACTGGACTTTTTCTGATCTTCTGACCCATCTTTCTGCTGGCGTTTACATTGCTAACTCACACAACCACTGGCAACTCCTGGTAGCTGAAGATACCTATCTCATTCTACCAAGGTGAAGATCTCACCATCTTGGTTATCTTTTGGGGCCTCCAGCTGTCCTTCCTGATGACGGCAAACTCATCATATTCTTATGATCTCAACCTCACTTGTTGAGGAAGCAGGGGAGCAAGTGTGGTGTTCTGAACCACTGGGGAATTCTCAACCCCAGTATCTTTAAGTGCTCCAGAGCCCCCAACTGATATGTATCTGTCATCTTTCTGATTTTCAGAAGTATAATCTGGATGGCCAACTAGCTAACAAATTATTAATATGACAATTCTAACTTTTACCACTAGATGAACTGGAAACTTATAAGAGGACATTGTTCAGCTGAACTGCGAATCTTTTAAGAATAAAAAGGGTAGACTGCGGAGATGGCTCAGGCAGCACAGTTCTTGCCTCTCAGGAAGACAGATCAGATTTTAATCCCTAGAATCTATACAAAAATTAAAATTACAATACCCTATCACTCATGAGGTATAGACATGCAAATCTCCAGGATTCCCTAGCTATGCAGGTAACCTTGCCTGTTCAGTGAGTTCCAGATCAGTGAGATACCCTATCTCAAAATAAATAAATAAATAAATAAAAACCATACAAATAAATTTCTTCTTTGTTATTAATATGATAGATAGATAGATAGATAGATGATAGAAAGATAGATAGATAGATAGATAGATAGATAGATAGATAGAGAGGAACAACAACTGAGAATGTCTTCAAGGCTCTATACATATTATTTATACAAGCAGTATTGTTGCCATTCTTCTTCTTGACATACACACACTTAAGCACACATTCTCACACACACATTCTCACACACACACACACACACACACACACACACACACCACACACCTACAAGACAGAAAATTCAAATAGATAATAGAGACCAAATTAAATTCTTTTAGAAGAGAAATTAAAAGCAGATATGAAAGAGGGCACATTCAGAGAAAGACAGACCAGTGTGTGTTGAGGACCTGTCTATCTCTACTGAAAGAGAAAAACACATCCTGTTGTAGGTCACAGGAGGATAATCTACAAAGATGATCATACCTGCTATTTAGAGCCCTGGGCTTGAGAGGTGGAAACTCCAGTGATGATACATTTTGATTTAAAGGCCATATTTTAAGTTTATTAGGTGACATTAGAGATGGCTGCTACCATTTCAGTAAAGGCCCATAGATAAATAGGTCAATATTTTTAATTGTGACATTTAAGAAATTACCCAAGCAGTAAGTTCATAAAGCCTGTGATTGGAAATAAACCAATTAATTCCTTTTCCTTCTGCCTATACTGAAAGATCACATTTTAATGAATGTAAATATTTAATACTTCTGACCTTTCATCCCATAAATATACACCCTATGAATGCACAAGGGGTTCTATAACAGAATTATCACAAGGAGCACCAAACATCATTACAATCTAATACAAAATGTGCTTTGAAGATTTTTACTATGGTACTACCACTAAATAACTATTTAAGATGATGATGGGGGATGGAGATATGCCTCAGCAATTAAGAGTGCTTGCTGATCCTGCGGAGAACCAGAGTTCAATTTCCAGCACACAGTTCAGGTGTCTCACACGCCCCTGTAATTCTAATTCCAGAGTACATGATGTCCTTTTCTGGCTTCTACAGGCGTCTGCACTCAGAGTAAAATAACCACACACAGACCCACAAACATACCCATACTGAAAAATACTATAACTATTTTTAAAAAGCAACAAAGGAGGCTTGGGAAGTAGGTCAATTGGGAAAGCACTTGCCACTGAAGCATGAGTAACTGAGTTAGACCTGAGGTGCCCAGGTACAGATGCTAGGAGTGGCACTGCATGGCTATGATTTCAGGACTCCAGTGAGACAAGGTTTTCTTTTCTTTTCTTTTTTATTTTTTTTATTAGATATTTTCTTCAAATGTTATCACCTTTCCTAGTTTCTCCTCCAAAAATCCCCCATCCCTTCCCCCCTCCACCTGCCCCCCAATACACTTACTCCCATTCCTGGTCCTGGCATTCTGCTATATTGGGGCAGAGAGCCTTCCCAGGACCAAGGCGCTCTCCTCCCATTTATGACCAGCTAGGCCATCCTCTGCTACAAATATTGCTAGAGCCACAAGTTCTACTATGTGTTTTCTTTGATTGATGGTATAGTTCTAAGGAGCTCTGAGGGTACTGGTTAGTTTATATTGATGTTCCTTCTATGGGGCTTCAGTCCCCATCAGCTCCCTGAGTATTTCTCTGGCTCCTTCATTGGGGACCTTGTGCTCCATCCAATGGATGACTATGAGTATCCACTTCTGTATTTGCTAGACACTGGCAGAGCCTCGCAGGAGACAGCTATTAGGCAAGGTTTTCTATGTTTTGAAATATGATATAACTGTATGCCATTTGCACTGCTCCAATAGCAATGAAGGCACTAGAAAAAATTGAGGTTAAGACCATCATTTAACAGAGATCTCTAAAGGACAGCATAGGAAAAAATCAGAAATGCAGTGAAAAGACTGTTTATTCGAAGAAATAACCTCCCTTTTTCCTCTTTATCTGAAGGAACGGAAAATAAACACATATTGTCAGGGTCTTCCAAAGGATCAAGGTTTCCCTTCACCTCTATCCCTCCATCCTTCCTTTCTTGTCTGTCAGTTTCCTTTCTATTTTATCTGGAGGCCCAGGTACAGCCTCTGAAGACAAAGATGCTTTCTGTTCTGCCCTGCAACACTAGGGTGGCTTCTCAATAAATTATTGTATTGATTGCATGTTGATCTAGACTGTATTCCTCTGGGGCTTTGAATTAGCAAGCACTTAGCAGAACACAGAATGGTTTGGGGAGTTATTTTTCCCTCCTGGCATCATTTATTTCCTTACTAAAAGCAGTCTAATTTAGAAGTATGCTCACTAAAGTCTCCCTTTCAGAGGGGCCCAGACCTAATGAAGACAGCCTTCCTCATATCAAATTACTGACATAGATCATAATTAGGGAAGCGTGAGTGAGCCAGCTTCATCTTGGTAACCGCATCCTCCTATGAGTCACAATGTTATGTCAAATGCATTGTTGGTTGAATTACAAACTTAGCTCACTCAGAAAGCCTTGGATGATCAGGTTTCTTTATGTGCTAATGCAGGGTGCTTCCTTTTATGTATTCTGGGATCAGATCATTGGTTTAAGGACTTTCTTTCAACTTTTGGGTTTGCAATTCAAAGGTGAATTACCAATGGAGCAAAAGTGTTTTAGGGATAGAAGTCCATGGTAATGTGTTTGCCTAGCCATTGTCAGGCTCTAAGTCCAATCTTCAGCATCGCAAAACAAAGCAAACAAAAACCCCAAATTAAAAAAGAAAAAAAATCAAATGAAAATGAAGTGAATGAGTGATCTGCTTGAAATACTGCAGTATTTGGACATGAAAAACAAACTTTGAACAAGCTTTACCAGCAATAATCTAGAAAGAGTAGCAAACCAGCCTAGACTGACAACAGCGGCCAGAACAATGGCAACGGTGAGAATGGTAAAGGCACTGCGACTGCATCTCTCAAGACTTCTCAATACTGCAGTATTCTAAGATCCCACTGGCTGCTCCTACCCTTGTGTCTGAGGGTGTATGTAGGACCGGGCAACAGTGAGCTCTTGAAAATCCTGAGACAGAGAAGAGAGCTCCCCAAGTCACACAAAGCAAGCATCCTGGAAAGCAAAAGAAGTAAAATTTGGAAAGGACCCTCCCACAAAGCTGCCCATTACCCTAGCACACACACTAGAATGAATGGCTCTGCATGAGGCATTCATCTTCTGGTAGATGTGACCCTTAAGCACATTCCCTGGACTACTCACACTCTGACATTGATTTTCTCTCTTGCTTTGCATAGACTTCCATCTCTCTTTGTCCTTACTTTGGATATCCTTCTGTGCCTCTTCTATCTTTTCCTTTCCTTTCTTTTCCTTCCTTTCCTTTCCTTTCCTTTCCTTTCCTTTCCTTTCCTTTCCTTTCCTTTCTTTTCTTTCCTTCCTTCCTTTCTTTTCTTTTTTTGTGAATATAATATCTTTACCAAGACTGACAATTTTATATCTAAACAGGAAGTGTTAGAAGAAACAAGATGGTATCAGGGAAGACTATCTAAACTAGAATCTAGAATAGATTTCAGAGTTGCATCTGTACAGATGTATAACTGATCATTTAATATTATTATTATTATTATTATTATTATTATTATTGCTCATTGCTCAAGTGAGCTACAGAATAAAAGCTCATCAGGATTTCCTTTGTTCTTGCCTCTCCTGCAAAGTATCTCAATCCCAAGTTTGTTACTCTGATTCTTTTTCTTCCTTCGCTTAGTTCAAGCAATGAGTTATATACGCTGATTTATAAATTGTGAGAAAGCAACCACAACAGATATGGATATGGAGCATATTCAGGTTTTAGTACTATCTTTAAAAAATCTCTGCCATTCTACAATTATTCTAAAACAAAAAAATAGATAAAAATGTGACCTGTGTAGGTACTGCCATGTACACAAACATTTGGAAATCAAGACGTTAATACACAAGGTTGTATAACACTTTCATGATAATTGTTTTCACAAATTTGTCAGCATGTATCCCAGAAAGCTTGGCCATGTCATCTTACCACCACCAGAGTGAAGTATCTATCACTCCACCCCTCCGCCAACATGTGCCTTGACCCATTTCAGAGATCTTAGCTATTGCGGAAGGAATAAAGTATAACCTCACTGTTTATACTTGCCCTTCCATCCCCTAGTCACAAGAACAGATCTGCCCATATTTTCTAATGAGATGTCAGTTCCAATCACTCATTCAGTTTCTGAATTAGGTTGTCATTGATCACTGTTGAATTTTAAGAGTACTTTGTCTTATTATGAATGTAAATCTTTCATTAGAGAAGTAGGGTCCAAATATGTGGATTGTCTATTACTATTTTCTTATTTTTCACTTTTAAAATTACTGTAATTGTTTGTGTACATGATGTGTGCATGGGAGCTCAGGAGAGTACATGACAAAGTGTGGATATGGAGATTAGAGGACAGTTTTGCAAAATTAGTTCTTTCCTTCTACCATTATAAGAGTCCCTGCTGATTTTCATTTTAACAGTAAGCTCAACTTATTAATTTTTTCTTTTCTTTAAATGTAAGAGGATTTTGTCTATTTCTTAAACCACAGTTAAACAATCAGAGATCACTGATCTATATAGGTTTTTTACTAATTTCTGTATCTCAGTTTGAATGCAATATTGCCACAGGCAGGGATGTCTGTTTTCTTTATTTTATATTCTCAGCGCACAAAAGAGTGCTTGTGTGAAGCTAACACTTAGACACGCTCTTTGTAATTATGCACGGGTGATCTATTAGAATAGTGTCATTGACTAAAGAATATGACAGTAATGCTTCTGATGGTTAGCACAATAACTACGAGAAAACATATGCAGAGCTTGACAGTGGACTAGCAGCCAGTACTCAGCAGTAACTGTTGTCATTCTTTTTGCTGCAACATTGCAGCATTTCCAAAAGCAAAGGGCTCCAGAAAGTGGAAAAGGTGGAAGGGTTCTTTCCAGTTCTTTTACAACAAGGTCACTTTGTAGAACCGGAACACACATGGGCCCTGAACTAAGTCAAAGCTTACATAAAATGTGTTTTATTTGATAAAATAAGCATCTGTAAAAACCCTAGCAAATGTTCCATCTGCACTAAGGTGAATTGGCAGGCATGTGGCATTTCCACAGAAATGCATGTCTATGCTACTTTCACTCCTGTCTTCCTTTTATCTGTCCAGTGTTGCATGCACGTTTGGGTTTCTTTGAAAACTTCTGAGGCAAATACTTCTAGAAACTGATTTCCCTCTTTGGCAGCAGCTTGAAATGTGGAGATTTGTTTTTTGTTTTTTTGTTTTTTGTTTTTTGTTTTTTTTTTTTTTTTTTTTTTTTTTTTTTTTTTTTTTTTTTTTTTTTTTGCTTTGTTTTGTTTTGTTTTAATTTTGATTTATTTATTTTTGTTGTTGTTTATGGTTCTGCAGAATAAAGCCCAGAGTCTTGGGTTTGAGAAGCATTCGCTAGACCACTCATCTACCAATGTACCACCAGCCTGATTGCATGACTTTAAAAGGAAATAAGATCTACCCAGGGCTAGAAAAGTATTTGCCATGCAAACAGGTCAAGGACCATATAGCTTGATTTCCATTATCCATGCTGAAAGACAAAGAGCTGGGAGTGGAGGTACAAACATATAATCCCAGGGGTGGAGACACCAAGGCAGACAAATGGCTTCCTGCCTATCCAGCATACACAAGTAAGTAAGAGATATTGCCTAAAATGATGGATAGTCTCTAAAACCCAACACTCGAGATTGCCTTTTGGCCTCTATACACACATACCTATACATATACACCATATACTTACATATGCATGTGTGTCTGCAAACTCATGTGCAATCTTACACATGAACATGCACATGAACACACACACACATACATACATACAGATCTACATTAAAGGTGAACAAAACACATTATATTCATGTATGGAATTCTCAAACAGTGAAAACAAGTGAAATTTTAAATAAATGATGGTATTCATAGAGAAGTATTAAACTCTGGCCATCATGACTGTCTAACTGTGGAAGCTTAAAACACTCTTGGGGCACTGCCAAGCAGTAAAGATGTCTATGGTCTCCTAATCAAAATTTATGGTGAAGCTGTGAACTTAGTTTTTATGCACATTTTCTATCAGATCCCAGGTATTCTGATGCAGGCTATCTGTGAACATTACAGTGAGAAACAGTTGCAGCAAGAAGCTACTATAGGGGAACATCTGAAGATCAAGTTTACTGCATGTCTAATCTGAAGAACAAGCCACCTGGCATCCCAGCTTCAATGTCTGTCCCAGGCGTGCGTGCATGACCACTTTCCTACATTAAAGTTGGTACTTTATATTTGAAGCTTTAGAATCCGCAGATTCAACTACTGTTGTAAAACATTTGAGAAGATGAGTTGTAATTGTACTGGACATGTGCAGTTCTATGTATTGTCATTATTTCCCACAAGTAATACAGCCCAACAATGACTTACAGTATATTGGGCATTACTAATGATTTGAAAAGAATCTGAATAAAAGAGGGAGATAGGCACAGGTTACATGGAAAGGACCGTGTGTACTATTTCATGTAAGATGCTTGAACATTTGTGAGCACTTCATGACCAATCACATAAAGATTCCTAAGGAATCTTTGATTAGGATAAATTTCCAAAACAAACTATTTGCATGGAGCAAAATTTTAAGTTCAAAGAAATGAACTGAGTGGAATGGAATCTGAACTCCCATCTAGAATTGGAGGGAATAACAGGTTCACACCCCTGCTATAGGAGTACATTGTAAACAATGACAATGTACTACCCCTAGAAAGGAAGTCAGGGACTTGACAAAAGAGCAGGCATAGTACCCATCAAATACAGCTCAGTGAGCTCCCAGCATTCAGAGTATGAAAAGTAGAAACCCAAAGCTATAAAGGGACACATGAAAAAGGAACAGCATCTTAGCAATACACCCATATCTCCTCTGAAATGCCCATCCCTGAAGAAAGTGGAGCCAGAGAGAGGACATCCTTTCCACATGGGGGATTTGCTCATTTGTAGAAAAGTGGGAGGTGGATTGGCAGAACTATGTGGTAGTGGGAACTCCCAGACCAAGTCCTCATCAGTTATCAGCTTTCCAGGTCACACAAATGGTATCAAGGAGAGTTTCACTGGAAACCCACTGTTCTTTCAACAGCCAACAAAAAAGAAGTGAGATACGGTTGTAAGGACATGAGTAAAAAATCTTACAAATTCTGGAGGGTATGAATGGTTCCTTTCTCCCTTCCTCTGTTTTGCTTCCAATGATACCAGCCATTGGTAAATAGTCATTAAATAGGTGTTGACTCAGTGGGAATAAAATAATTAAAATAAATAAATAAAACCAAAAGTAAAGAGCTATTTGATATCAATTTATCAATTCAATTGGAAGATTAGCTCAAACTAAAGAAAATCCAAGGGCTTTGGCATAAGTAATAGAATGTGGATGAATTATAGTTCAGCAACATGGCTTCTCTGGCTATTGATCACATCCAAAGTCCTAGTTCTGAGTGTTCCAACAGAAATGCAGACATATCATACTTCTTTATCTCCTCTGGATGCAATACATACATGTGGAGCAGTGAGCTGTGCACAGACAGCCTGGTCTCCAGTTGAGCAAAGATCTAGAACCCCCGGGGACCCAATGGGAGGTGATTTCCACCTACATGGAACAGAAGGTGTTCGATCATGTCTCCTGGACTCCTAGCTCCTGTTGAAGTTACCACCCCCAGAACCCCCACAGCCCCCATAGCCCCCACAGCCACCACAAACCCCCACAGGAGAGGTGTATGACTATTAGCCACGCAGACAATGTCCCAAGTTCTTGGCATTCTGGCTAGACTCCATCCCACCTATAGCCAGATATGTTCCTCCCCACAGTTATCTGATAGCCCAGCCCACTATTAAGGGGCTGCTTGGCCCCTCCTTGCTCTCTTTAAGCTCTCACCTTTCTTACTTTCTAGCTCTTCTTCTCTCTCTCCCTTCCCCCTCTATGTGGCCATGGCCTTCTCTCCCCCCCCCCCCCACACCCTGCCTTTCTACAATAAAGCTCTAAAACCATAGACTGTCTCTGCTCATCAAGGCCTGCTGGGTTTGAACGATGGCATAGGTTATCCCCTAACTAGCTGACCTCCCGCCAGAAGACCTTCCTGCCCTCCAGCCACAGACAAGACCAAGGACTCTAGCCTGCATGGGAAACACACAGCACTCCCATCTCCCCCTGTACTCTCCTCCCTTCCGCCCCAGAGCTGACCAATCTGACCCAGTGACCCCCATTCTGTTCTCAGCTCTTCCTTGGTGTCTAGTGGTGTCTGGGATGCCAGAGGCTGAGAACCTGTTACCTAGGACTGCCCCTTGTCCACCACCCGCCGAGCTGGGGTCCTTGGCTTCCCACAACCAGACACCCACCCTGGGCATGTGGAAATCCTGCAGCAGTCCTTCCACGTCTGCCAGCCCAGAACACCAGAACTCTGGCGGGACTCGAGTTTTCTCCCACTCCCTTTATTCCCCAGCATCCACAGACCAACACAGACATGCTGTCAGTACACACCTTTGAGATAAAATTAGATTGTAGAAGGAAGCAGCCGTGTTTGAAAGTGGTGTCTAATTGAGAATAGACAAATCTCTGATGAATCAGAGTAATATTTAATAGAATGAGTTAGAGATATGATAAACCCAACTCTTACAAGAATAGCCTAGAAAAGAGAAGCTAATTCAGAGCAGTGAAGAGGGAGGCAGTCAGCTGGGAGTCAGGGCAGTGAGGGCAGTGTGGTGGAGTTGGTTCCAGAGTTCATGAAGTTCAGTGCAGGTCAGCAGAGGTGGTTGAAACCAAAAATTGAGCAGGATCCAGATTAGAACAAATTGCTGGAGTTAGTTTGAAGCCAAGCAGGGAATTCAGTGAGATGCCGGATTGAACCAGTCAGCATGAAGACGAGTTTTAGCCAGAGCAGCTTAGTTGAACCAGCCAGCCAGAGTTTAGAAAGGACTAAAAAGAGGGAGTTTATTTAGCAGTATGTCTCCATGAGTACAATTGTGTCAGGCAGATAGAAGTTAATTTTACAGTGCAAGGTTGCACCATTTCTTAATTATTTTCTGATTTGTAATTGTCTGACCAGAAAGTAGGCCATGAGTGTTTTAAGGAGTGAGATGGTAAGACATCTTTGACATTGTTCTATGGTCACAAAGGAAAAGGAGATGTAATAATAAAAGCTCAGGAGGTTCTACTTTTCTAAATGCTATAGAGTATGTAGAGTAGAAATGTATAGAACTAGAGGCTGTGTACAATCTCTGAGAATCTGGCAATAAAATGATAAAAACAATGGCTTTATTATTAAAACTATAAGTTTTGAGTCTACTTCAAATCTAAGAAGATTCTAGAAGATGATGCTACACATTGAAGAAAAAGAAGATTCTTAGACAATGATGATTAAACCTATTATAAATTGACATTTTCAACTATACCCAAAGAAGGAATAGTATCAGTTCTTTTTCAGAAGCACACACAAGAGAGAGAGAGAGAGAGAGAGAGAGAGAGAGAGAGAGAGAGAGAGAGAATCAGATAAGAGAATTAAATAGTTCCCAATGACAAACATGTCTATTAAACCCGCCTAAAAGGCAAGTATCTGTGACCTATTAAACCCGTCTACCTTGTTGTTCAAATTAAGTAGATAACTACATCTGATGGAAATTACTCATCTTTTCTATGAAATATTTGTGGTATGTATGATGTGTGTACATTTACATAGGTCCTCACACGTCTTTATGTTTACATGGGGTGGGGGGTAGGAGAACAAATCTCAGGCACAGGTCTTTTCCATTACTTTATTTGATACAGGGTCTCTCTTTTAATATTTGCTGGTACTTACATAGGCCTAGCTGGCTGAGAGCCTCCAGGGAGGCTCTTCATTCTCTTGTCCCCCTTTGTCACTTTAATGTAGGAGCACTGAGATTACAGATTCCAGATGAGTGTGACTGAGTGCAGCTTTATGCTTGCTGTGGAGACTTCTAGAAATGCCTCCCCAGCCTACTGTAAAGCCTTTCTAGACTTTATCTCTCCTTGTTTGATTTTCATGGAAAGGCAGATTTCTTATGCATCTCATGTTTCCATCACTTGATCCTTTTCCTGTTCTGTTTATACCTATGCTTTCCTCCCTTTCCGATCTAGGCTGCAAAGCATAAACAAGGAAATAATTATGCAAATATTTTCTCTTGATGTTTCTCCATTGTTCTTCTATTTCTTTCCTGTTATCCCTTGGCAATCAACCAATGAATCTATTAAGTGCCACTGTGCGGAAGGCACTTTTAGTCTCCCAAACTATACAAAGTAGTACACAGTCACTCTGCTACATCTCAAAGGATTTACAGGGCAAAAAGAAACAGGTAAAATAAATAGTTCAAGAGTGATAAAGGCAGATTTACTTTGCCTCTCTGCAGGCTCAGTTACATCACCATCTACTCTCTGTTTTCAACATCTATCCTTTGCCCACTTCTCACTTCCTTTGTGTATGATGTGGACATGGGGGCATGTCCATGCGGTTATATGCATGACGTGTAGACACACAAGGTCAGTGTCTGGTGCCCTCCTTGATATGTCTCTTAGTGATTCTCACACATCACATTTATTTGGCTAGGCTGTCTGCCCAGGCCTCCCTGCTCTATTCTGCACATACTAACATTTTTTTCTCCTGTCTTTGCTGCTTTCTGAAAATTCAATTTTAAATGTAATAGATGCCACCTTTCTTGCAAAATCTAAAGTGTTCATGGTCTGTAGTGTCAGAAAAAAATCAGCATGTTGACAGCATCTTAAGGGAGCAGTTGGATCACTGTCTCCTTTATTTAAAGTCCTCTTTCTCTGGAATTCAGATCTCTACTGTTTCTCTTCTCATTTCATGGCAGCTTCCCCTTTCTAATTCATTTCTATCCCATTCTCAGTTCCAGATATGGGCTCTCTTCCCAAATTCTACCTTCACTTCTTCCTGCTGTCATCTGATAGCAGTTACTCAAAGGGATATTACTTCTCTGAGAGATTCATTTATCAAATTCAGAGACTTGCAAATCTCCTTGGTTTGCCAATGTGCCACCCCTAGGCATCAGCATCTGCTAGGAAGGGTTCCTAATTTATCAACGTCTAAAATCAAACTGTTTTTCAACTCTGGTCCTGCTGTCCCTTAAGACTTCCCAGTCATGTTGCCTGTGGCCCACACAAGAGCAAATGTGCACTCTTATTTTCTTTCAATAATTGGGAAATTTATTGACTCCTCTCTATAATTTTGTAACATTCAGTTTTCTGAATGTTCTCTTCCCATGGTTACCACCACAAGCATGATAGCAATGGGCTTCTGTTCACCTTTGTTTGTTATAGTAATTGCACATGAACCATGTGCCTAAATCAGGGGTTTATTGAAACAGTCTGATTTTCACAAACTTGGTGTTTTAGTCAATGTTCTATTACAACAAAGAGACACTATGACCATAGTAATTGTTATAAAGGAGAAAACATACAACTGAGGCTCACTTATTGTTCAGAGGATTAATCCATTATCATCATGAAGGTAAACATCGCAGCATGCAGAAAGACATGGTGCTGGAGAGGTAGATGAGAGGTCTCCAACTGGATTGGTAGGCAGCACAAAGAAAGAGTGAGACACCTGTTGAGCTTCTGAAATCTCAAAGCCCTCCCACCCTCCATGATATACTTTCTCCAACAAAGCCACATGTATTCCTACGAGGCTGTATCTCCAAATGCCACTTCCAAAGAATTCAAATATTTGAGTCTATGGGGGCTATTCTCATGTAAACCATGACACTTGGCATATTAATCTTTCAATACACTCCTTAGAAGGCAACAACCAACTACATATCTAGTTTTTATCTGTTTCCCTCCCTCCCTCTCTACCTTCTTTTTTTCTTTCCATTATATTGTGTGTAATAATCTTAGTTTTGAAATTTACTCAGTCTGGGACTGCCTTGACTAGCCTCAGTGGGAGAGAATGCACCTAGACTCATAGAGACCTGATATTCCAGGGTTGAGGGATAGCTACAAGGCCCCCATGCATTCATAGGAGAAGAGGAGGGGGAGGGGGAAGGATTGCGGAAAGGAGTGTCTGGGAAGGAGCAGCAAGTGGAATCTAAAGTGAATAAGTAAAATCACAACAACATTAACAATAATGTTAAATTTTGCTCATTCTGGTCCATCCCCACTATCTCAGATGACTTTAAATGGCCAGTGCAAACAAAAGTGCTCATTAAATTCGATCTTCTCTGTCTCTCCTCACTCATCTACAGCACTCCTTTCTCTCTGCTTTTGGAAGTAGATCTACAATTATTAAAACTTTCCAATAAACATTTAGCTTTACCGTCACCTTTCTAATTTATTTCATCAGTATACCTTTCTTTTTCTGAGACTTAGTTAATACTTAAAAATCTAATAGATGCCGGACAGTGGTGGCGCACGCCTCTAATCCCAGCACTCGGGAGGCAGAGGCAAGTGGATTTCTGAGTTCAAGGCCAGCCTGGTCTACAAAGTGAGTACCAGGACAGCCAGAGCTATACAGAGAAATCCTGTCTTGAAAAATCCAAAAAGTAAAAAATGAAAAAAAATTAAAAAATAAAAGATCTAATAGACATGATTGCTAAATATTCTCTTACACATTCCCTAAGGGTCTTCAGTGCATCGAGATTGGAAAGTATAATGCCCTAAGACATCACATATCCATTATATTTTAATGTAAAATATTAGACCTTTTCTATATAAGTTATGCACCTACATTGAAGTATACTACAAGTTTGGAAGCAAAACCTCACTGAGATTAAAATCTTTCATGGGAGATGATGTGTATTTACTCAAGCATTCAATTTAAGAGACACACACACTTAGCCTTGATCAACTGTGCCTCCAGATAACAGGATCTATGTCTCATCTACGTGCATATAACACAGAATCAGAAATAACTCCATCCAGAGGAATCAAGGTGGGGCTTAAATCACTGGTGTCCAGGTCATATTTCAGCAACCTGATTTCTCTGGCAGGAAATAGATGTTAGAATTTTAAAAGCTTCTCATATGATTCTGATAGTAACCAAAGTTGGTGACATGCTTTCAGTGCAGGAAAATCTTGGTGTTAAGCACTCTGTGCTTTAAGCATTCTGAGCACAGAGCTGCAATATAGAGGTGTGTTTTTGTAACAGCCCCTCTGTTCCCTGTTTTTGCAAAAGTTTTGCTATGCATGGCTCTTATATACACATTCATTCTCCTGCAACATGCTGGATGTATATTTAACTCCTACCATTTCTGTGCCCTGAAGACAATCTGTCCTCAGAAAGACCGCTGGATACTACTTGATTTTTCAATAGTCTGCCAGAGAAGACTTGAGCTTGTTGGTTAATAGGCAGGATATGAGGTCTATAAGCTGTTAATGGTAACCACGGTAGGGAAAGTTATTTTATTCAATGCTGTGGCCATTAGTATGTTGCCTATGCCTCTGCAAATAACCCATAACTCATTCTCCTGTAACAACTACATCACTGGCTCGCCAAACAGAAAAAAGAAAAAGAAAACAACCTCAAGCAGGAGAGCAATTCCCAAGGATAAAATGAACTAACTTTATCCTAAGGTAAAGTTAACTATGACTTTTGAGTCTACTGCTACATTTAATGTTTTCTGTTTTTCTTTCTTCTTTCTTTCTCTCTCTTTCTCTCTCCCTTCCTTCCTCCCTTCCTTCTTTCTTTCAGTGTGTGTGACTGTGTGTGTCTGTGTGTGTGTTCATGTGTGTGTAAGCACCCATGTGTCAGGGCAGCAGGGTGTGTGGACATCAACAAACAACTTATAGGAGTTGGTGCTCTCTCCTTCTACCATGAGGATACCAGTCCTAATGGCAAGAGCTTTTACCTGCTGAGGGTCACCCAATAGCCACTTAATGTTTTAAAACTCCTTTGACCTCTTGGAGTGAAAGCAATCATCTAGAGGTAAACCCAGTTACTGTCTATATTTTATAACTGGAGCTACTGACTCTGAACCTACATGTTTCACTTTACATCATCAAGTTATTTGTAATAATAGAATTTAAAATTTCAACTAAGCTTCTAAATTATCTACTGATTCCCCAGGAAGACCTCTATGTAGGTTTGAGTGAGAAAGAGAATGAGCCTAAGGTACATATATTGCAATGCACTTGTGAGCTGAACCATTTGAAACAGATTAGAAGGTGTGGAATTGTTGGACGGTGTGTGTCACTGGGAGTGGGATTGGAGGTTTCATACGGTGAAACCAGTCCCAGTGTCATTCCAAGCTTCAGGCTTGTAGAATGAGATATGAGTTTTCAGTTACCTAGCATCATGCCTGCCTGCCTGCTGCCATTCTCCATACTGTGATGGCCACGGACTAACCCTCTGCAAGCACAAGCCCCAAATCCAACACTTTTATAAGGTGTTTTGTCACAGTGATTGTATGTTAACCAAGGACAGCTTTGTCCTCATCATCAGTGGTGTAGCGTTACTATCCAAGATAAATACAGTGTAGCAAGCATTCTCCCTGTCCAGATGAAGCTCAAACCTATCCTTGGAAGCTTTTGCACTTACTCAAGTATTTTATTTAAGATAAAACAGACAGAACACTGACAAAAACACACACTTGGAAATCTTATCTTCATCCCAGGTTAAGTCAACCGAGTTCCATGTTTTGAATACAGGGATATAAGTATTGAAAATGTGTTTTCATTGCATGCTTCTCATATAAACATTATCACAGCCTTATTCAAAGAATCATAGATTATAATCTGAAAGTATGCATACTCTGCATAAGATTCTAAATCAAAATGATAGTTACCATGTCCTCTGAACACTTTAATATCAGGCGTGCAGCCTAGATTTAAGATTTAAGGTGATAATAAGTTTTCAAATAATAATAAATAAGTTTAAACAACACTGAATTTAATCATAGTGAGTTTCAGTTACAGCATACTATAAAGGCATAATTTTATATATGACCTTAACAGATTAGATAGTTAAAACCACAAATATCAAGAAGCTATAAATGAACAAAATCAAATGTCTATCAGAAATCTCAAAATGGACATGTAAAACTCTTACATCTCTCTGTGCTGGAAAACAGTTACAATATTTGAAGATTTTATTTGAAATTGGTCAGACAAGGCTGGGGAATAGAGGTCAGAGGTAAATCAGTTGCCTGCTGTGAGCAAAAGCTTGGAACTATCTCAATATGCAAGAAAATGAAAGAGAAAATGAGGAAAGAAAGGGGAAGAAGGAAGGGGAGAGGAAGAAGAAGAAATAACATAATCCATAGAAAGAAAAAGAAGAGGAGGAAAAGCAGGAGGAGCATTTTCTATGCAATATTAAAGTTGGTAAATTTGCTCCCACATCTATAAGTAAATAAGCCATGAATGGACAAGAAGAAATCACTGAACGAAAACTATTATCTCCAACTGTAAATGGTCACATATTGGTTTTATATTATATGTTCATAGAGACATTCTTCTATGATGGAAGGAAGGGATGGTACTGTATGGTACATAACTATGCACCCCCTCCCTGTCTCCTCATTGGCTCCTGTCTTCTCATCACTTTGAAAATCAGCTCAGGAACCAACTTGTATATAAAAGCCCAAATAAAGAGACAGTCTGAAAACTGACTGAAGCCAGATGAGCCACAGAGATGATATAGAAGAAAAAAAAAGAATTAGTTGTCATTGGGGAGTGGGAGACTGGGGGCCCAGCAGTGGAAACTGAGCCTGATGATTTCCTTGCCTGGGAAGAGTCACAAGCTGGTAAGCATCTGAAATGTAAGGAGATAACCAAAAGCAAGGACACCAAAAGGGGAGTTTTACACGAGTACTTCAGTAATTTGATTATTACTTAGCGACTAACATGCATGCATTTGAATATGACTCTGTCCAGGGAAAAGAGCACATGGCCACAGAGCTTCATACAAGTTACACATAAGCACCAATTACGTAGCAGGGAATTTATAACATAGAGTCACCTTCAGATATTCTCAGAAGAGCAACCACTGTAGCTATCCTAAATTAGAATCTTTTACTCTCATACCACAAAAGAAATATAATCAATTTATTATTTTATCAGAGATATGATGGAACATAATTATAAGCCTCATCACAACTAAACATCAAGCTCAAAAGACTGCAACTAACTTAGATGGATACAAAGTGAAGGGAAGTCTAAGGGGTCACTGCAGAAACTTAACAAGAACATTTATTACCAAAGGGGATGCACAGAAATGTAGAGTCTAACCAAAATTCTCTCCAGTGTAAATATGTTCAGTATTTTGAGAACATTAAGGGCTCCACAGGTGTAAACACTTGTCAACCTGAGCACGCCGCATCATTTTCACATGTGCACATTAGTATATATAAGAAAACAACAACAAGAAGCAATCATCTAGGGCACAGATGCACCCAGGCAAGCAGGTGTCTAACTTCAGAGAAAAACACCAACTTCCAGGTGCATTTCAAACTTTAGAGGCCCCCATGCTCCCAAGACATGCACACACTCATGCTCCAAGCACACCAGGTAGAATGTGGAACATTAAATATGCTCAACTGAAGAAACAATTTGAGTGAGTGTCATATCAGTGAAGTTAACTTTTAGGAGAAAGGAACTGAATAGTGGCATGAAGTGTAGCCAGAGGCTGGGAACTTAGCTTGGTGGTTACAGCTCTTACTCAAGATTGCCAAGACTAAAATTCTGATCTCCAGAAACCCATGTAAACTTTGGATGAGTATGGTTCCTGCATGTAATTGAATCCTTAGAAATTAGAGATGAGGGTTCCACAGAGTAAGCTGGTAAGCTATATTGGCATATACCCAAGTTTGATTGAGAGATAATATCTCACTGAATAAAGTAGAAAATCAGTACAGAACGAGTCTCCACACCAATCTCATGTCCCACATACACAGAGAGCAAGTGTATGTGTGCTCACACACATGCAAAACTAAGTACATACATGTGTAGCTCATACACACAGCAAGGAAGAAAACAAGTGTGTTTGCATGAAAGAAAGGGAACATTTTAATTTAAGATACTAAACATTCATCTAGGAACTGCAAAAGACCGTATAATTGAATAAAGAGTATTAATATACCATGAGTTCATTCAACAATTATTTAATGAAACATTCCTCTAGGCATTAAACCTCAATGTTCAGAAAATCGTTTGGTCTCTGCTTTCCTTTCCATTTTGATGTGGTTGGGGACGCTTTGCCTAAGGAATGGTGCTGCCTCCAGAAAGCTTAGTCTTTTCCCATCCATTAACTTAGTTAAGACAATCTCTACAGAGCTCCAAATATGTGCAATTTTTTTACTGAGTCTCTTTCCCTGGGGATTTTAAGTTGATAACTAAGTTAAATTGTTAAATTGTCAAATTGATAATAAAAGCTAGCCATCAAAAATAAACATGTTTATTTAATTTTGTATACTATATAGTAATTTTGTTTACAAAAATAGTGAATTTCACCCAAATGTCTGTGGATCTATATGTATGTATGTATGTGATGTATGTGTGGTGTATGTGTATATTTGTATATATGTGTGTGTGTGTGTGTGTGTGTGTGTGTGTGTGTGTGTGTGACTATTATTTAGTCATAAAACTAAAATACAATGTGTCTGGTCATTGAAGACATTGCACTTAATGAAATATGCCAGAAATATGCAGGAAAAGACCTGCTGCAGAATCCTACTTTTGTGAAATATGAACAGCTGTCAAGCAGATAAAAAGTGATACAGAGACTTTTGGGAAGGTCACATATTGTTGAATAAGTACATATTTACTTTTGTAGGAAGAAAAATGTCTAGTGATAAGTTTCTCAAAGATATGCACAGACATATCAACACTAACTATAAATGAACCCGAACAACAGTTCAGATGTTATTTTTATGTTACATATATTTTATTGGTAATAAAAATGTTCAAAATGTCAAAGTATGCTAGTATGCTAACTAGCAGTAAGAAAAGCTGTGGACAGAAAAGTTAATTCGAGAATCATGGGGACATTTGCTCTTCACAGTTTTATATCCTTCTCCCCCATCCACTTTAAAATCCTGTATTCATCCATTTTATAAAGATGGAATCTTCCAAATCCATCCCCAAGTATGCATTTGACAGGAGGATTTATTTCCATCTTCCAAGAGCAAGCAGCAGGGAGATTTCTAAGTAAAAGCAAAAGTGGGCTCTTTGAAGCCATGCCCACACTTCAACAGCAAAACACTTGTGCAAAGAACCCCAGTAAATACTGAAAACAGTAAATGCAGAGAGCAGACAGTCAAAGTATCCCATGGAATCTAAAGTGTAATGTCCTTTTTACATAGCAACCTAAGGCGTCAGGACAGTGCTATTCTACCTACCTTGCTTCCGCACATCCTCTACAGCAGCCACCAACTCTTCTTTGAGGTCTTGACTCTCCTTAGCGATCTGTTCACCCTTTTCCAGGAAGTTCTGAGTAGCTTGTTCTACAGATGCTGCCAGCACATGGGCTTTCTTTGACCTTCCTTTCTTTTTACCAGATGGACCTTTGTTGCTTGTGTTGACAAGTGTTGTCACCTGAAACACAAAAGAAAAACTATAAAACCATTCTGTAAGATGTTGTAGAGATGCTCTGTTGCCTCATAATTTCTAACTATCCATTCCGGACAGGAACAGGTGCCAGATACTCTAGAGCTATGCATACAGGCATTTCTGAGCTGCCCAATCTGAGTGATGGAACCGAACTCAGAACCTCTGCAAGAACATGTGGCCTTAACTGCTAAGCCATAGACATAGCCCTAAATCATTCCTAAATAATATAACCTGAGCATATATCTCAGTTACAAATTTCTTTTACCAATGTATAGAAAACTATTTAATTTACTAATAAAGCATTTAATAACTTTTTAATAACTTTTTAACTGCTATAGACATCAGATCCTTTATTTACCAGAGAAAAAATCTGGAGGCGAAGAGTACTTTCAGATGTTATATATCAATAACTGTCACTTTACTTGTTTGCTACTGAACAAGGATATTACCACCATCGTGAAATGTAGAGTTTTGTGGTCAGCTTAAATTTACATGTGTCATGGTGATACTATATAAATGCTTTAAGTTATTAAGAAAGTCAATCCAAAGTGAAGTTCTATCAAATGGAATGGTATAATTCTAAAGTTTACTCCACATTGTAGAGCAGTCAGAACCAATAGTCAATGTCATGATTGGTGTTAAGGTCTTTTTTTACAGCCATAGGTAACACGAAAGGAAACAAAGCTTTAAATCAGCATGTACTTTAATGGTAAGTATAGTTAGGACAAGCGCTTCAGAAGTTGTCAATAAAGTGTTGGGAGCGATCTTTTTCAGGTCTCTTTTGGTTAATTAGACTCATAGAGCGATCTTCAGAAGAAAAAAAGTACCTGCCACAGGGGTTCCATTTCTGAAGTGAAGAAGTGCTTTCTATAACACGGACATAATCTACACAACACATTGGTACTCATGCTGGAAGATCAAGGCTCTAGAACCGTCCAATAGTCTTGGTTCTCAACCTGGGAACAACCTACCCAGAACACAATGAGGCACAACAACCAAGGGAAAAGCCCCACGGGCTGTGCACTCTTCCCCAGAGTTACAACTTTTTCTTTTTCATTTAGTTGCAAGGCATTCACATCATATTTGTAGCTCACCGAAGATTCGTGATCTATGTAATTATACTTTTCAAATTAGAAAAGAATAGAATGGGGAAGGAAATATTAATTTAAGTAGTCTGACAGGTTTATTTTTTTTTTCAAACTTGGAGCTGATGTTAAGGATACCCAAATGACTGGATGTCTATATCACAGTTCCATTTTCATCTTTTATAAAGGTAAACAAATGTCAACTCTTCTGCTATCTCAGTGCATTACTATAGTAGGCGTAATTTAGATGATGCTCATAATAGCAAGGCTGTCTTAGTTTTCTTTCAGAATGCTTTCATAAAATATCATAACAAAAATACCTTAATGAAGAAGTCCAGGTTACATTACATAGTTTCAGGGAAGTTAAGACAGCTTGAAATTGAAGCAGCTAGTGTATAGGGAATCCATAATCCAGACCAAAGAGCAGTGTGATAATGCTTGTGTGTTAGGGCTCAGCTCTCTTTTTCCACAACTCAGGATCACCTGGTAAGGTTTGCTGCTACCCACACTGAATGGGTCTTCCTTCAAATCCAGATACCCCAATCCTGCACATATGCCCAGAAGACAACATAATTTAAATAATCCACAATTGAGTCTCTATTCCCATGAGATTCTAGACTTTATGAGGCATCATAAAAGCAAAATAAATATTTGCTTGTATGGACAAAAGTACAAATCGAACATGATCTGGTAGCTGCTAAGAAAAACATGATTATTTCTTAGCAAAACAATTTAATTTCTTTTTCATGAAAGCTCATATTTACTCACTAGTAGATGGGAAGGAAATGAATGAAGAGATAAAATAACAAGTAATATGTATGCATAAAAGCATATAAGTCTTCATTAGTTAATAACAAAAACACAGCTACATACATTTTTAGTTGTTAACTGTTGTTTATTTTCTTTTTTTTCCTTTTTCTTTGGAGGAAAATTAATAAATTAGGTAGACCACATAAAGAAATGATAGTAGAAATGTAGACATTAAATCATCTCATTAATCTGAAGATAAGTCCCTATTGCTGAAGGTACTTTACATACACACTTCGGATATAGGAGTTGGAGAAATCAAGTTGGATCTGATTCGGAAGCATCCTCACTGACTACCAGAAGGCAGTACACAAGTTAAAAATGAAGAAAAGTAATCAAGAGACCTATACTACTGCAATGCCAACAAATCACAACAATGACCAGAATGGCAAGATGCTGCTAAAAGTACAATAGTGGTACTTCTGTCTTCCTGCTCAATAGGTTCATGTTGGCATTATAGACTTAGTCACCTACTGTGACTGGTGAGGTCATGGAATGTAGATCAGAATCTCTACTGCTATATTTCCAAACCAATATAATCTCTAACTGCATTTTTAATATCCAGAAACAAGAATAACTCTCACTTTTCATAAAATAAGCTTTATGCAGCAGCCACAGACCATAAAAGACAAAAACTATTTAAAATACAGAGTATTACTAACTCAATCCCTACTCCTAAGGCTCAGGAAAAAACATAGAATAGCTACTGGAAATATGGCAAAACCAGAAGACCAGAGCATCAGTTGTGATACTGTATCTTTTGTATATGGTAATTATACTTATAGATTCTTAACATTATAGCTATGTAAACAACATCAAAAATGACAATAGCAATTATCACCCTTGTGTGGATAAGGCAAATATCACAAGGCTAAGCCTTAGATCAAGACCTATATGCAATTAATGACTTATAAGCTGAGAGAGAATCAGTTTCCCCCAAGTCTAGGACCCTGATTGGTTCTCCAATACAAAGTCATCAGTACTGAAAATAAATACATTTGAGCAGCACTAAATCAACTCAGAAATATATAAAGTTTTATATAAATATATGTACATGTGTGTGTGTTTAAAACTAATGATTAAAGAAAAATCTGGGAGAAAGGTCAAGGGCTTGAAATAGTTTTAATATTTTAATATAGTACACATATGTGCATTTTCAAAAGATTCACAAAAATATAAAAAAATTAACAGAATCAGAATGTCTGTAAGAACAAAGAGGAAGTTGATTTTAAATAAATGATTAAAAATTATCCTTAAAATATCTAAAAAATTAGCACTATGTAAGTTATGAAATGAGTAACTAATACATGTTATACTGTGGGGTCCACAGCCTCAATTCCATATTAACAGATATTTTCAATACAATATTTCTAATGCTTCATGGAGAACATGATAGCATTAATGAAAAACATTAAAGATAACCTGTATAATTGTTTATCTGCCATACTCCTGGGAGAAGACAAGGTAGTGTGGACATTATTTTTCCAGATTAGACTGTAAGTAGCACATTCTAAATGTACAGAGTAAATACACAAGATCTTCCTGAATCTATGAATCAGATTCAAGCCCTCTTCACCTAAGTTGAAGGGGTTACTGTAGCTATAACAATGACACATCCAGGGTCTCAGGTTAGACAGTCAAGAGAGTATATGAAAACAAAAGCATTTCAAAGATCTTATAACTGAATTTTATGGACAAAGAAGATAATAAGTGATTTTTCACTTATAAATAGCAAGCATGCAAGTAAACCAAAGAAATACTAATGAACAAGAATTTAGAACGTATTAAAGAAGAAAACCACTATTATCCCAAAAGATACATTTAGCTCCTATCTCTTAAGGCACTCTCAGATTTTCCACCACTTGCACTTGGCATCCTTAAAGGAAGGTAGCTTGCTTCTAGGGGCAGAGCAGCAAAGATGCGTTCTGCTATGAAAGTGGTAACATGAAGTTATTGCAGTATTTGTGCCCAGGGCTGGATATCCAGATTAACATGGTCTTGGGTAAATGATACATTCAGACATCCCAATGTTCAGTAACACCTGTTCACAGTGTACCTAGTGGAGATTCCATGGTAGGCACTATGAATGTCCTACACCAATCAGGGATTCTCAAATCATCTCTCTAAATTCTCATCCTGGACACACTGCCCATTCCTCTTTACCACATTCCAAGTGTATGTGCATGTTGTGAGACTAAAAATAGAAAAACGCAGAGCCACAAGAGATAGAGTAGCCAACTCTGACTGCCTGTATACAAGAAATATTCTGGGATTTTCTTAGGCAGTGTAAGATGAGTCTTTTTTGTTTGTTTTATAGTTTTAGAGCTTTATTGTAGAAAGGCAGGGAGAAAGAGAGAAGGGAGAAAGAGAGAGAGCCCAACCATGGCCACGTGGAAAGAGGGGGGGGAAGAGAAAGAAAGGAGGAGGGCATGAGAGTAAGACAGGTGAGAGCTTAAATAGAAGATAAGTCTTAAGAGTACATTTAACTTATGGAAAACAATAAGACAAATCTGGACTTCCCAATTTCTCAAGTACTAACCATTACTTTATGGTTTATGGAAAATGTCTGTTTTATTAGTATTTATTCATGGCAAACAAAAATAGTTTTATTGTGATTGTATTTTTGTAAAGCACATTTTGAAATGTGCTTATTGACTTTGTTTGGGCCTCTCTTATCAACGTAACAATGCCACCACCACGACCCTGAACAGTTACTGTGGACACTGAGCAGTTATTGTTGAGATAATCTAATTCTTATCACACAAGGAATTTCTATAGTATTACTGCTAAAATATTGGTACGTCCCTAATATAGCTTCAAATTCATTTTGTAGCCATTAAATTTGTTATTTATTTTTGTACTGACCTGAGAAATATTTTTTTAAAAATCTATGTAAAATACATGTTAGTCTGTTTCACCCATGCTATAGACAATTGCAGAACATCAGACTAAATAAAATCTACACCATGATGGTAACTGTGTTCATATCCAAACACATGGAAACAGGTTTTTTTTTTTTTCTCTTGTTTTCCTTTTTCTTTTTTTGTTTTTGCAAAAAGCTCTAAAAACTCTAGTAGCCACATTGAGTTGTAATGTCACCATACCATTGCCTCTAGGGAGCATCGTGCTTCAGATCAATTCTAATCTGAGGAACTGTGCCATACACAGTTAGTGATGATCACAGTGTCCCTCTGTACCCTCAGGCAGCAATGTCTTTTATTCAGCAAACCAGCAAATGTTTTGAACCAGGAATGTGAAGTGAGTGGGAAAAGCAGCATTTGTCTTTTTAAAACCCTTAAGTTGTTTAGTCATGAGCACCCATGACAGGAAACCCATGCTGTCTAGAAAGTCCCTAAAATAATTAGGGAAAGATTCCACTCGATTCATGATTCACTGTTTTGCATTTACTAACTTTAAAGTAAAACAAAACCAGACTGCTCAAAGGAAGACTAGAAAGAAATGTAAAAACCAGACTAAGTATAAAATAGTTTCCAATCAGCTCTAATTAAAGGACTCAGCTAAGCCAAGTTTGCCTTCTCCTGAAATTCATCACAGGCCTGAGAAGATAGCTGTGTCTGTAGAGTGCTTACAGAGCAAGCTGAAGGACCTGAGCTTCATCCTCAGATTCCACACAAAAGCAAGCCACAGAAGCAAGCACCAGTAGCAGAAACACCAGAAAGGAGATAGAGGAGTTAGTGGGCCTTGAACCAGTCAGGCTAATGGAATATAAGAGCTTGCCAGCTTCCCTAAGAGCTGATATGGTTAATAAATAGACAGTAGACTGTGGGATGCTTGGGTTCCTCTACTTGTATTATAGATGTATCTATTGCTATCATCTCCCTAACAATCTTGAGCATTGGTTAGTAAAGATGAAATGTTAAAGGTAGAAAGAGACTCAGGTCTAAGTTTTCCTTGGAGGAGTATAAACCATTGATGAGGAAAAAACAAACAAACAAACATGTGGATATTTTCCAATAAGAAGAAAATTTCCAATCTGCAATGCATGTGAGATGTTAATGAGCAACCAGGCACTGTAGCTGATATTAACTATATTTTTGTATTATCTGTAGTCAGTAAATAACATCTTGAAAATTTTAAGTCATTCTTATTAAACTCTATGCATAGTGTACAAAGTAAATAATGTTATTCGTAAAGAAATGGATGGCTGGTAGATAATTAATATATCACATTCAATATATACACAAATAGATACAGATACAAAGCATCTGCTTATTTTATAACATGCACTTTATATATACACATGTATGCACATATCTAATATTCAATACTTTTTGTTTATTTTGATCTTTTAGGTTACTATTTCCATATTTATATTTTCACATTGGGTAGATTAATGCTTTAGGTTTGCTGGTAGTATTTCCTTTATTCCACTTGGTCAAGACCGCTTACATTCGGTAAGGCAAAATCATTTTTATTATATTTCAATGATCTAGGTATTAATTGTTGGCTACCAAGTAGTGTTTTAAAGAGCAGGATGCATTTGCACATCTACAGCATAGAAACACCAGTCAAAAAGCTGAAGGCATTCAAGACAGCTGCTTTCTCCAGGCAAAGGTCTCATAACTGAATGGAAGAAATGTCAATTACAAAATTTCCAGAAAGTAGGTTTGAGTGACTGCTGGTCTCATTGAGGACTACAGTTCAGTTCTTAGACCCACATGGCTCTTCACAACTGCCTGTAACTCCAGCTGCAAGTACCCTACAGCCCTAATTTGCTTTTTAAAATATCTTCTCCATATGGAAATCATTGATACACATAAATAGAAATAATTGATTTTTTGTTTCTTTGCTTGTTTGTTTGTTTGGAGAGATGGCTGAGCAGGTATGAGCCTACTCTCTTTGCTAGCACCAGACTTTGGTTCGCAGCACCTACACAATTACAATTGTATGCAACTCCAGTTCTGGAGAATCCAATGCCCTCTCCTGTTCTCTACATTGACTGTACACAATACAAGTTTACTATATTTTAGTGTTTTTATCATTATTATGTGTTTTTGAGGTATGATCTCCTGCAGCACAGACTAACACAGTGCCATACATGCAGAAAAAAAATACACATATAAAACCAAAATTTAAAAAAAATGTTTAAAAAACTCAATCAAGAAGCTAGTTAATATCTGTTATTATTTGTATCTTAAGTGTGCCTCAACCATTCATAGTTTGCAGACCTGGTCTCCAGGATAGATTTATAGGAAAATGTCACAACCACTAAGAGGTATTAACTAGTGAGATATCATCAGGTCTTTTGGGGTGTGTCACTGGATAGGTCAATACTATTCCTGCACCCGCATTTTCCTTACTGTTCCTTATTCTTTCCTGCACATGACTATGGTCAACCAGAAATGAATGAATCCATGCAATATAGCACTGGCAGCAACCGATCACAGACAGAAACTGCCAACTTGTGAGTCTCACTGAAGGATCTTTCTTTAGAAGTTTTTTGGTTTGTACACTCACTATAACAGAAGATTCATTAAATATTTTGTAAATGGTGACATTTGCATCAGTATGGTTAAATGAATCTATAAAGGTAGCCAGCAAGGATCACTTAAAGTTATATGGTCTATGTTTATTATCTTTCTGTGGTTTTTTTTTTGTTGTTATTGTTGTTCGTTTGTTTTGAGACACTGTCTACTAAAGTACAGGCTAGCCTCAAGCTCTCTGTGTATCTGAAAATGGGCTCAAACTCCTGACCCTTCTGCCACACCTTCACATTCAGTGAGGGGATTACAGATATGTATCAACACAGATGTAAATATTCAAATTAAAAATAAAAACCCCTTAATAACTTTAAACATTTTACTTTTTCCTATGAAATGAATGTATGATAAATAGGGCTGCTATGAACATAGTGGAGCATGTGTCCTTATTACCAGTTGGAACATCTTCTGGGTATATGCACAGGAGAGGTATTGCTGGATCTTCTGGTAGTATTATGTCCAGTTTTCTGAGGAACTGCCAGACTGACTTCCAGAGTGGTTGTACAAGCTTGCAATCCCACCAGCAACGGAGGAGTGTTCCTCTTTCTCCACATCCTCGCCAGCATCTGCTGTCACCTGAATTTTTGATCCTAGCCATTCTGACTGGTGTGAGGTAGAATCTCAGGGTTGTTTTGATTTGCATTTCCCTTATGATTAAGGATGTTGAACATTTTTTTCAAGTGCTTCTAAGCCCTTCGGTATTCCTCAGTTGAGATAATAGCCAGAAGCTGTAAAGAACCCAGATGTCCCTCAACAGAGGAATGGATACAGAAAATGTGGTACATTTACACAATGGAAAACTACTCAGCTATTAAAAACAATGAATTTATGAAATTCTTAGGCAAATGGATATATCTGGAGGATATCATCCTAAGGTGAGGTAACCCAATCACAAAAGAAGTCACTTAATATGCACTCACTGATAAGTGGATATTTGCCCAGAAACCTATTATACCCTAGATACAATTTGCAAAACACAAGAAAATCAAGAAGAAGGAAGACCAACGCGTGGATACTTCATTCCTCCCTAGAATAGGGAATAAAATATCCATGGAAGGAGTTTCAGAGACAAAGTTTGAAGCTAAGATGAAAGGATGGACCATCCAGAGACTGCCCTACCCGGGGGTCCATCCTGTAATCAGCCACCAAACACAGACACTAGTGCATATGCCAGCAAGATTTTGCTGAAAAGACCCTGATATAGCTGTCTCTTGTGAGGTTATGCCAGTGCCTGGCAAATACAAAAGTGGATGCTCATAGTCATCTATAGAATGGAACACAGGGCCCCCAATGGAGAAGCTAGAAAAAGCACCCAAGGAGCTGAAGGGGTCTGCAACCCTATAGGTGGAACAACAATATGAACTAATCAGTACCCCAGAGCTAGGGTCTCTAGCTGCATATACAGAAGAGAGTGGCCTAGTTGGCCATCAGTGGGAAGAGAGGCCCCTTGGTCTTTCAAATTTTATATGCCCCAGTACAGGGGAATGCCAAGGCCAAGAAGTGGGAGTAAGTGGGTATAGGGGACTCTTGGGATAACATTTGAAATGTAAATGAAGAAAATATCTAAAAAAAATAATAAAAACGAATGACTGTGATTTCTTCTAACTACATAAATGTTATCTGAATAATTGTTTTTATTCTTGAATAGATAAACTACACATTTGAGGAAGATAGAACAAATTCCCTGGACAACTAGGTTTTTTTTTTTTTTTTTTTTTTTTCTACTTTATCAGTTTAAGACAGATTATACTGGCAAACACTGCAGAATCGCATAATGTCAGAATGTCTCCCTTAGTACCACCAACCATGATGTATCCCAGTACAAGTCAGACTTGCCACTTACTAGACACTTGACAATGCTGCCAATCATGCATTGGTTATATCTGATCACTCCAAAGAGGGGATAGGAAGGCTATAAAAAGCTAGAAGAGAGGGAAAGGGCTCTGAAAGGCCATCTTCCTAACAATACAGCTATTATAATCATGAACTTTCAAATACTACAGATTATGGCACTGAGCCTGCCCCAGAATGAGCCCAGTAACAGCAGGACAAGGATAGAAAAGGAACTCAGGGGGCCTTGCCTCTCAGTGTTGAACTATTTCCTGTGGAGGAGTCATTGTATTTAGCTATGTTCGCACAGATTACTCTAACTAAACCAAATGGGTCACATAACAAAAGGAAATATCATGAATTTGGAAGAGGACCAGTTAGGGAAGATGGGGTTGGTAGTTCATAGGCATTGAAGGGAGCTCAGAGAGGATGGGTGGAGAGAATGAATGGATCACATTATATAGTGTAAGAAGGTATCAAAGAAATAAATTAATAAAAAAGGAAAATGCTATTCATATAACTAATATTTTAAATAAAACCAAAGTTTTCTGTTAAAAAAAACTTTCAAATTATTCCTCTCCTTTGAACTAAAAATGACAAACCAAACACCACATCTAACCAAAAACATGTGTTGGAAAGAAGTTGTGGGATTGCTCATAAGCTTTCTCTCTCTTAAGCTCACCCCTATGGAGCACCAGAGCACTGAACACTAATTTCAATACAGATTAAAGTAAACTTCAAGAATCAGTAAAGAAACAATTTAGCAATGTATTAAACATGTCATCAAAAGATGATGAGAAAGATCAAGGCTCCCAGAGAAGGCGGCACGAAGGATCAGACCTAAATCACCACCAAAGCCACGGTAGCAATGTGGGTGAAGGACACACTTTCTTTCTTGACCTGTCCACTGTTATCGAATTGGCAAGCCAGCATTTGTGCCTATTATAGTCACCAAGTAGGGGCAACTTCCAAAAATAGAAAACTCCCAAATTAAAAACCAAAACCAAAACCAAAACAAACCTTGCAGTGATTAGTGAAACAGAACTCGTTCTAATGTGCTATATCATGCTCATCTTGAGTTAATAATATTATAATTCAATATCTTAAGCATATTAAGGAAAATATGTTTGTGCAGGGCAGCACAAACATAAATATCATTAGTTTGATTCCTACCATCCACACAGGGTTGCTCACAGCTAGTTGTGACTACACTGTTAGAGGACATGCTCATCAGGCCTCTGTATGCAACTGCTGTCATCCACATGATTGGAAGCAAAAGCAAAAGCATCATCCTCTCAGATGAAAGTAAAGGACACATTTCCTCACTAAGCTCTGTGTGTGTGTTCTCCCCCTTCCCTCACACATACAAACATGCATACCTTATTATAGAAAACTTTGCATATAATTTCGACTCTGTGTCTCTGGACCTTGGATTTACATCTTTGTTATTTGACTGATATCTTAAATTTATTTTCATAAAATCTCAATAGCTAGTATATAAAGAAAAGGTTAACTTTAGGTCACCTTTTAGAGATTCTAATGACTATGGTTTTTATATTAGTAACTTCTTTAATAATAGAAGAAATTCAAGATAACATAAATATGTGCATACACAAGTAATGAATTAGTGTTTATTGGCGTGGAGGCAATATCGCTGTTCTCACATATAGTATCTAGTACTTGTAAGCCATTGGTGGACAGGATGACTGAAAACCAACTACAAACTCACAAAAAAAAAATATTTCTCTATCAGCACACAAAGAAAGTTTCTCACACAGAAAAGGAATAGATAAATTTTCCAAAATATCAATCTTTTAGTGATTAGCTATTTTCTCCTCTGGAATTAATCATACCATATAAAATAATTAATAATGACCCTTTGCCCATTTCTCAATAGATCCCAATACTGAGCATTCTCCAGTTATCCCCAGCCCATTACACATATGTGCTTGTGAATGAGTGTTTATAGGATAAGTCCTTAAATAAGCTAAAATATAATTTCATTTTAGAGGATATTTATACCACCTGCTTTAAGGCTCAGGGACCTTTATGGACACAGAGTGGCAAGAATTTAACAGTCAGAAGAAGGGGAGCAAGGGCACAGACAATGCTGCCATGGGCCTCCAGTAGCTGTGACTATAAAAATAAGAAATCAACAAAGGACTGAAGCTCCTAACAGCCCACCGCAGACCAGGGAACAGTCCACTGGATCTTAACTACAGGCTACAATGGGGGGAGGCAGTCATTGTATTCAGGTTTGTATAATCTGAGGCATCCACAAGGCTCCAGCATACACTTCCAAAGCCACAGTGAAGCAGGTAGGTAATCCTGGCAAAACTTTGTGACTTTCTACTAGAATTGAATGACAAAAAGGAAACTGTAGAGGAAGGAAGGGCATAACAGTGAGAGGGAGAATAGAAAGATGGGCAGGTCAGGAATCAGAATGAAATGTATACATGAATAGAATTGCCATAGAAAAAAGCAAAGAAATTCTTTTTTAAAAAATCACGTTAGAGACTAGAGGGCCTTACAGCTCATAACAATTGAAATTTTAGTTTATCTGACTTGCAGTTTATCCCTTAAGAACAATGGTGAGTGTAGGTTTGTTTCATTTGGTGTATTATATAAAATTCTGTAATGAAAATCAATTGTTCTTAAGGCTAGCTAACTGACATGTCTGCAGAATTTTTGCAGAGTGTACATGATATATTCCACTTTAAGAGACTTCCTACTCTGTCAAAGAGATAATTACATAAACTGCTGACATTTTCTCGATTTGATATGTATGTGTACATTATTGTTCTCCCATTAAACTACAAACTGCTGGTGAAATGCCAAGAGCATGAGAAAAGACCAGGTTGACATTTGCTGCGGGTCATCTTCCCAGACAGAATGCCCCGACTCCATTGAGCACGCTGCTTCGCTGCTTCTGCTTCGGTGTGCAGCCAAGCTCCTCCAGCATCGCTTCTCTGCGGCTTCTGGGGAATTGTTGATGGAAGAAGGGCTAGCTGAGCAGGATGTAATTATACCTGTCAAGACTGTTCTTCTGGTCCTTTATTTGGACAATTCAGAAAAAAACGGGAGGCAGCTAATTTTCTAACTAAGGGTATAATTTCTTTTTAAAACTATTAGTGCATGGAAATTGTAGAATGAGTCTTGGGTGATCAGGACTGAAGTATGTATCACTGTTGGATGAAATGACAGGAAATGAAAGCAGGGTGAGCTGGGGAAGAAATGAAAAGCTATAAAGACTGCTTGTGTGTGTGTGTGTGTGTGTGTGTGTGTGTGTGTGTGTGTGTGCACGTGCTCACACATGTGTTCAAGTGAATGTGTATGGCTGTATGCTTGCTTGTTCATGTGCGTGCATGTATGTGTCTGTGTGTATGTCTTTACGTGTGTAACATGTGTAATATATTCAAGTGTATGGGTGGGTATGTCCCTCCTGGTGCTTATTTATTTGTTTGTTTGTTTGTTTATTTATGATATTGTGTTTCTCATAGAATATAGATACATTCATTCAGCTGGACTAGTTGATAATAAATTCTGGTGCTCCTCCTGTCTCTACCTTCTGAGATAACAACCACACACCAACATACGCGGATTGATCTGTCTGTCTATCTATCTATCTATCTATCTATCTATCTATCTATCTATCATTCATTAACAATTTTACACCTTTAGACATTGTATCTTGATCACGTCTACCCCGCAGCCTCACTCGGACTTTCCTCTGAAATAAGAATCCCTCCAATTTTCATGTCCTATGTCATTTTAAATCTCTGAGTTAATAAGAGTTGCCTGCATGAATATGGGCAACCTGAGAGCAGCCACACCCACAAATTTAGAGATTACCAAACAGTTAAAATTTCTGTCCACACCTTGTGTAGGTTTTGTGTAGGTAACCATGAATGCTCATGAGTGCCACAGCCTTGCCTTGTCTGGAAGACACAGCTCTTTTCCATCGTTCTGCTTTCAGATTCTTCCTCTCCTCTGGTGCTCCCTGAGCCTTGCACGGTGATTTTCTATAGATGCCTCATTCAGAGCTGAGTACTCAACAGTCAACGTATTTTCAGCACTCTGTCTCTGCACAGGCTCATGGAAACAGAAGCTCTTCTGACAAGGTCAGAGCAATGCCAATCAACAGGTATAAACGGTAGTTTAATAGCATGCCTGTTTCACAGAGCAACAGTAGTAGGCATCCCATCCAAGGCCTATATCCTGTCCAGGCATGGCTTTGGTCCAGGTTTATAGTAATAGGCGAGGCATGATTTCTCTTCTTTGTAACAGGCCTCAAATCCAATCAGAAAGAGTTGATTAGCTACTCAACAGTCTTGCTACTGTTACACCTGTGCATTTATCTTTCCTGACAGATCAGCGTTGTACATCCCTGGGCCATTACTGAGTAAATAAATTACAATTTTCTCCATTTGTAACCTACATAGCATCATTGAGCACTGTGAAACCTAGCCAGCATACATGAGTCTATGTGGGTGGAGAATCTCACTCAGGTCCTCAGCCATCTTCCCAGCTTCTGAAGCCTGCCACTTCTTGGTGAATGGGAAAGGACTTACTCTGACATTCACTGTTCCATTTTGAAAGGATAATGGCACTGAATTCACAGGAAGTCTTTGCATTTTAAATATAACAGTTTGTCTGAGACACTTTAGCTCTGTAACGAAAGTGACATCAATCATAATAACAAACATATAGTAACTAACCATACAGGCAGTGTCCTGACATAAGAGGTCATGGCCAGGAATATCTGAATGTGAGCTTCAATTAGCCACTCAAAGTGCTGTGTCCTCCTTTTATGAGTCACATTCTTGATGCTCCTTCCTTCCTTCCTTCCTTCCTTCCTTCCTTCCTTCCTTCCATCCATCCATCCTTTCTTCCATCTTTCCTTCTATCTTTCCTTACCTCTTCCTTTTTTCTCCCTCCTTCTTTTTCTCTTTCCCTCTTTCCTTTCTTCCTATTTTCCCTTTCCTTTCCTTTCCTTTCCTTTCCTTTCCTTTCCTTTCCTTTCCTTTCCTTTCCTTTCCTTTCCTTTCTCTTCCCTTCCCTTCCTTTCCTTTCCATTCCTTTCCTTTTATCAGCTATAAAATAAAAAGAATCACCCAGAGTCTACAAGTGCTTGCTTTCTGGGGTGTTATGACTGACATTTTCCATATGTGTTTAGAGACTGGTTATCCGACTGTTGCTTCAGGGCTGTGTCCTATCATCAATGGATACAAGGAAGTTCTGCCTTTATTTGTGGAGACTGAAGACAACTCCTCCATCCCTACTTGCTGAAAAGATCAAGGGCTTCTTCACTAATCTATCTGAATTCCTGGCTGCTGCCTTTGTGCCTGAGACCATCAATGTTTTTCCTGCCAGTACTATACCCCTAGGCAATGATGAAGGCAAGGAAGTGTTGGAGGACTCAGAGGAGGATATGGAGTTTGGTCTCTGAATAATTCCCTCAAAGCAACCAACCCAGCCAGCTTACCATGAGAAACATGAAAACAAAGCCTTATTTCTCTTAAAAAATGGGGATAAAAGGTTCACAGTTCACAGATATTTTCTTTATGTTTTTCCATACAGAATTCAAAGAATAGTTCGCCAAACTTTTCAAATAAAATACTTTCATTTGGAAGTTATATTTTTAGAAGTTTGCCAGTGATTTCAAGAGTGGGAAGCTTGCTAAGCAAGGAAATCTTAGGCAGGTGTTTAATTGGACTAATTAGATAACATGTAGTCACTTCCGGTTTCCTATGAGCTCTTTGTGGATGCAGATAAGCAACACAACTGATTGCCTTAATTAGACTATTTAAAACGGACTAGTTTTTTATAGCCAAGAAAAAAATTTAAACTCACAATTAAAATCCAAAGCATAATATGTGTCCTAAAGTCCTACATTTTCTTCTTGTTCCAATCAATGATTTAAGCAATCAATCAATATACCACCATTACTACAGTATAGAGAGATATAAATGTATATCTTGTATACCTATATACACAAACTATATATGTGTATATATATATATATATATATATATATATATATATATATATATTTCACTAGAAGTTGATAGTTGATCTTGGTGATTTCTTATCAAAAGAGGTAGAGGTACCTAGAGCCAAAAACAAAGAGTTGTTCTTTAGATGTAAACAACTACAAAAAATTATTTTTGTATTCCTACCAACAACTGGTCAACTTTTATATGGTCTATGCCTGTGTCACTAAAATTCATGCTCTGGTAGAGACCTAAAGTCTGTCTACATATCCTTCTAATGTCCTGAAGACAAGGAAACCTATGATTCTACCACCAAAATTCACTCTGAGGCACCAATGGGTTCATGAAGTATATTTATAGAGCAATGGGTAAGTGGATTCAGGAAAGACTATGGATGACTTTAAAGATATGACAGTAGAAATTCTGAACCAGAATGGATGACATTGACAGAGCCCCTTTCTTTGGTTTTTCTTGTTCATATACTCGAACCACACCCATGAAGCACATGAAATTCGGGTAGCACTGTATCTAACTGCTTGAGGAAAGTTGCTAGATATGGGATGAGGTCCAGTGCCAACACCTTTTGCACCTCCTTCAGGAAAGCAAACATCAATAGCCAACAAGCCCAGTTGTGATGATCTTTTGCAAACCACGTTGCTGATCTGATAAAGAGGATGAAAGTTTGATTTGGGGGATAGTTCTGTATGACACTGTGCAACTCAAAATTAGCAAAACGTTGTACTCCTATACTGAGGAAGTATAGACCAATGGATCCCTTAGCTTATAGCAGATGTGAGAAGTAACTGTGTTTACATGTACTTCCTCAGCAACATCATCCACTCTTTCTAATGGCTTTCACTAGTTCTTCATCAACATACAGATCTCGGGCATCATGGAAGGTCCATGCTAAATCTATGGGTAAAAGATATATATTTTAATGGAAAAAAAAATTTGTCTCACACCTTTTTTTTTTTTTTTAACTTTACATTTCAAGTGTTATCTCCTTACCTGGTTTTTCCGCCTCCTGGAAACACCCTATCCCATCAACCCCTGCTTCTGTGAGGATGTTTCTCCACCCACCCACTCCTGCCTCCCCACCTTCAATTCCCCTACATTGGGGCATCTATCGAACCTTCATAGGACCAAGGACCTCTACTCCCATTGGTGCCTGACAAGGCTGTCCTCTGCTACATATGCAACTGTGACCATGTGTACTCCTTGCGTGGTGGCTTAGTCCCTGGGAGCTCTGGGTGTGTGTGTGTGGGGGGGGGGGCTTCTGGTTGGTTGATATTATTGTTCTTCCTATGGGGTTTCAAACCCCGTCTGCTCCTTCAGTCATTTCTCTAACTCCTCCACTGGGAACCCCACACTCAGTGCAATGGTTGGCTGTGAACATCTGACTCTGTATTTGTAAGGCACTTGCAGGGCCTCTCGGGAGACAGCTTTATCAGGCTCCTTTCAGCAAGCATTTCTTAGCATCCACAATAGTGTCTGATTTTGGTGACTGTTTCTGGGATGAATCCCCAGGTGGGGCAGTCTCTCGATGGTCTTTCCTTCAGTCTCTGCTCTGCACTTTGTCTCCATATTTGCTCCCATGGGTATTTTGTTCCCCTTTCTAAGAAGGACCAAAGCACGCACACTTTGGTCTTCCTTCTTCTTGAGCTTCATGTGGTCTGTGAATTGTATCTTGTGCATTTGGAGCTTTTAGGCTAAAGAGGAAATAAGTCAAAACAGTGAACTGCTAGATAAAAATGAGTGCTGAGCTCACTTTAACTGCTCCAGTAAGAGTTCTGGAAAAACAATGAACTAAAATAAAGGAGCAAACAGATCTCTTAAGGGATGTACACAGTATTAAACCATAACACAAACTTTAGGGTTCTATTATGTGGCCTTTCCACTTAGTTCTACACCCTGGTTAGGTTTCACAAGACCAAATGGGCAAGGCTTGAAATGAAGGCTGGGTCATTCCAAATTGTCAATGATGGCCCAGGCTAGGTAACTACACTGATATCCTAATGGCCCAGGGCAAGCTGTCCATCAGAAGCAATAGTTAGGCAACTGCTGAAGGATGTGCACAGAAGAATCAGATCTTCTGACCTAGTGAGAAGAAAACACAAACAGGAACAATGCACAGACTCATGCCCAAAGTCCCTGAGTTTTAATATAATCTTCAGCTCCAAATGAGCTTTAAGCTTAATTCTAAAAGTCAGATCAGTTTAGTAGGGGTCAGGACCACTAGAAGATATGTGAGAGCATCCACTACGACTGGAGAACTTGGTGAGCAAGCACCAGGACTCAGTTTGAAAACAGAAAGATGAAAACTTGTCTCAAGAATGCTTACTGTTCCTTTTTATGACTGATGGGGAAGCCAGGTTTGATTTCAGCCTTGAATTAGGCCCACAAAACAAGCCTAGACTTCTTCCAAAACCCAGAGACATAGACACATACAGCACACAGAGAGCTAGCCGCTTGCTGACAAGTGTAAAGCTGGGAACTCATTTGATAGAGTGTTCATGCATGTTAGGATCACAGTGTCAAAACAAGAAGACAGTAAGATGTTAACATGCTGACACTGTCTCACTGGGTGTTCACTCTCAGTAGGAATACCGACAACAGTAGGAGGAGAGCAACAGTCATACAGAAGGGACTTAATAAACAGAGCAAGGGAAATCTTCTCGAGACAAGGAAAAGCCTGTGGAGTTGTTTCAAGAGAGCTCTACATTAAATCCTCTCAGTATTTCAGATCTTGATCTCTCGAAGTTCAGCAGAGACTGGAAAGTTAAAGAGGAATGCAAAACCACAGGAAGGCAGATGGATAGTCACCTTACTGCTTATTTCTCCAGCAGATAATATGTATTTATATCCCAAGAAGAGTACAAATTGATAAAGGAGGCTGAAAAGGTAGATATTGAGCATATGTTGACCTTGCAGAGGACCCAAGTTCAGCGCCAAACAGTCAAATGATATACCTTACAACCACCACTGAATCCAGCTCCTGGGGATCCAAAGTCCAAGGTGCTCATCTGGCCTATATTGTATTCATCTGCCTATGCCCCAACACAGAAACTGAAGAAAAAACCATCCAGAGTCTGCCCCACCAGGGGATCCATCCCATATTTAGACATCAAATCCAGGCACTATTATTGTTGATGCCAAGAAGTGCTGGCTGACAGGAGCCTGATATAGCTGTTTGCTGAGAGGCTTAGCCAGAGCCTGACAAACACAGATGCGCATGTTTGCAGCCAACCATTGGACTGAGCCCGGGACCCCCAATGGAAGAGTTAGGGAAAGGACTGAAGGAGTTGAAAGGTTTTGCAACCCCATAGGAAGAACAATATCAACCAACCAGACCCCGCCCCCAGAGCTCCATGGACTAAACCACCAACCTAGGAGTAAACATGTAGGGACCCATGGTTCTAGCTGCATATGTAGCAGAGGATGGCCTTGTTGGGCATCAATGGGCGGAGAGTCCCTTGGTCCTGTGAAGTCTTGATGCCCCAGTGTAGAGGAATGCCAGGGTGGTGAGGTGGGACTGGGTGGGTGAGGGAGCACCCTCATGGAAGCAGAGGGAGGAAGAAGGAGGTAGGGGGTTTGTGGAGGGTAAACTCTGAAAGGCACTTAAATAAATAAATAAATAAATAAAACATCTAATAAAATAAATAAGTAAAACATTCATTTTAATAAAACACTAGCCTTCAAAATTTTGTGACACCTATAACAAAAGAAATGATTTTAATAGATAATGTTCAGGAATTAAATGTGTATGCATACGTGCATAGATGTCTTACAATAGTTCTTTGCAAACACTTTGTAAATAAGACAAAGCAGACATGACACAGGATCTTAAACTTACCAAAAGAACAAAATTATCTAGACAAACAATGGATAAGCGACAGGCGGTAAGCATCATAACCTGAGTTTAATGACAGAAATAGTGGCTCCAGCCAGAAGAATAGTATGGTCAAGATTATTCTTTTATGGGCCAATAAGAGAATAAATGAACAATTTTGCTACTTAAGATCTCCTATTAATTAATATAATAGATAACTTCTTATTATAAAACACACATGGCGGGCACTGTGCTATATGAAATTTCTCCCTTTTGTTTATGTAAAATGTTAAAACAAAGGTGAAAGAGAAGTGCTCTTGCCTGTGCAGTCCTTTGCCGGCATTACTATGCACTAAAAAGGCCACTTAAAATAATGATAGGAACAGGAACTTCTCATGCACACGTTATCAAATTTTAACCATCCAGCAAAGAACACAACAAATGTAATTCTAAAATATTTACTTTTATTAATGTGTGTGTGTGTGAGTGTGTGTGAGACAGAGACAGAGAGAGAGAGAGAGAGAGAGAGAGAGAGAGAGAGAGAGAAAGGGAGAGAGAGAGCTGCCCACAGAAGCAATATGGGGACATAGGATCCCCCTTACTCGGAGTTAGAGGCAATTTTAAGTGGTGCTGCTACTGAACTCCATCCTTCTACAGGAGCAGTGAATGTTCTTAGCTGCTGAGCCATTTTCCAGACCCTCCACAGTATTTTTTAAAGGAAAAGATAGATGTTTTCTATGTGACTGGGAACTATTTTTGTTTTTTAGAAATAATTTGGCCCCGAGGCTGAGGAAGGGCACTGGTAGTTAAAGTGTAAGCACAGGAGTTTGGATCACCAGCGTCAATATAGCCCCTAACTAGGCATGGTGGTCCCCTGCAATCTCAGAACATTCTAAGACAGAGAAATTCTGAAACAAACTTTCTAGCTAAAATACCCCAATTTGAAAATTTTGGATTCACGTAGGAGAGATAAACTCAATACATAAATTGGAGAGCAATTGGAAGAGTTAACCAATAACAGTTCAGCCCTTCAGATTCACATGCACACATACACATGCATTCTCCCTAAAACCTATCCTGTGCCTGTTGACACATCCATGCACAACCACACAAGCAAACACAGAAGAGAAAACAATAGATAAGAAGAAATAAGTCATACCTGCTGCTTCATCCCTATGTCACAGTTTGAGCTACATGTGTTTTCTTCAGGCATTAAAGGAATAGACTAAGAGTACAAGAATTCTAATGTAGGGGAAAGTGAAGACTGATTGTTTTTCTCCATGTTAGTTACTTGACCCAGGGGAGCTAAATTTTTGAGAATTTATTAGCCAATTTCATGGCTAGTTAAACTATGCATAGTATCAAATTTTATGATAGACTCATTGTAAGTAATATAAAAATATGTTGAACACAATCACTCTAGTCTCTTTAACATGTTGCCATTAATAAAGGAAGAAAGAAAGAAAGAAAAATCAGCCCTCAGTAGATTCACATGTTAATTTCATTGGGAAAGCAGCTGAAGACAAGTATTTTGGCTTACCAGCATTGCACTGTGATACTGGAAAAGATTCTAGACTTCCCTGAGTAACCATGAGTTCTCAAAAGATTGAGTTAATTATGTCACAGGCAGAGTTGTTTTGCGGATTAAATGAGAGAAAAGAAAAACATTTATTACCGAGTGATTCTGGTAGCGTCAATACTTGAACATGGTAGTCATTGAGGGTGTTGTCAGAGCTTCATGCCCAAGGCACAACTTTTAATCCTATGCTCAAACTCTATGGCTATGGAGAGAGATGAGGGCCATTACTTGCCTCTTATGGCATGGAAACCAGAAGCCAAGAGCAATATTGATATCAACCATTGTTTTTAGAAAAACAAAAATAGTAACACAATAATATTCCAAAGAATCCAAACACCCTTAAGTGGGAACTTGGACATTTGTTACTATTTAGTCACCATCTAGGATTGTTTCTCCTATGACACCAGAGTTGGGAAGTTGGAACAGAAATATATATGGAAAATGTTTCCCAACCTCTGCCATGAAATTCAAATGTTCTAATGAACGTTGGTTTACCAGAGAGTCTCTTGTTTCCCTATTTGTGTTATTTGTACATACCACATTTTGCCCCTTATTAGTAAACATGGAGAAAATGGATGACAGAGAAAAGACTGGACAATGTGCTACTATAAAGATAAGTTAAAGAAATCCATGTAGTTTCTTCCTATTTATTTATTTTATCTCAATTTATTTGAACTTAGCAAGCAGAAAGAAATTAGGCTAATCAAAGTCTAATAGCCATCTACCAGATGCATCTCAGAAACCTATTTCTCCGATATCCTTGAGTATTTCTGTAATCCAAACAGCAATTGCAGAAAGAGACACAAGGCAGCACTGTTCAGCTAAACATAGTGACTGTCAAGAATAGTCTTCAAACCACTTTGTCTTCAGTCCAGTCTCATTGCCCACTAGACAAGGAAGCAATCAATCAATTCATATCCATTGAGAGACTGCCAAGATTGTCTTATTCCAAACCAAGTTGAAACTCAGCTAGACTTAGCATTCCATTGAGCGGCAACATAGGAGTAGTCAGTGCATTTGTTTTTGCTTAATCCCTCTAGAAACTATGAAGCCATTAGTAGCCGGTTTTCTATTGCTGCGATAAATACCATGACCAAAAGCAACTTGGGGAGAAAATGCTTCTTTCACCTTGCACTTCACAGTAACAGTATTTCACCGAGGCAAGGAAGGAAATCAATACAAGTCAAAAATCAAAGCACAGATCATTAAGCAATAGTTCTTAATGGCCTGCTTCTTGTGGATTGTTCTCCCTAGTTTCTTATATGACCCTGGACACTTGTTCAGGAGTGGCACCATTCACAATGAGCTGGGCATTGCTACATTAATCATTAAATCAAGAAAATTCCTAACAGTGTTGCCTCTAAGACAATCTGATGGAGGCATGGTCCCAGTTGAAATTCCTTCTTCCCCAAAGCCCCTGGATTGTATAAACTTTACAAAAAATTCACCAGAACATATCCTTTACACCAAATGTAATAAATGAGAACACAGTAACAACTCTAGATATCCTTTCCTGTAAGGTAGAAAAACCTACTCCTGTGAGTGCAGAAAAGCATCTCATCACCACAGGGCCTTCAAGGTCTACACAGCCCAATGAGACTGCAGGTAAACAGTAGTCTGGCATAAAAGGTAAAATAATAATAATAATAATAATAATAATAATAATAATAATAATAATAATGGAAATACTGGTTGGAAACTTAAAGGCTTTTCTCAGAAAACAGGACATGGGTTGAGAAATTAGAACATTTGTCTAGTGCATGCAAGACACTGTGTTCTATTTACAACACTAATAAAATAAAATAATAAATAAACAGGGAATGCATGTGTCACTATGTGTGAATATGTGGAAAACATACAATCACCCACCATACAAAAACATATATATTATCTCATCTTAGAATTCTTAATAGTTGCCATATTTGAAAAAAGCCTGTATACTGTTTGAAATAAATTAAAAAGCAGTCCTGACACCTCTATGGAATCTCGTATTGAAAGAGAAAGAGTGCTCTGACTATATACAATGGTTTTTCCTGCCATTCAAATACCACTAGTTAACACACATCCATTGGCAACACCTTTATTAAGACTCTAAGGGACAAGGGAAAGTGTATTAGCTACTTTTCTCATTATTGTAACAAAATGCCCGATCAAAAGCTGTTAAGGAAGGAATAGATTAGGCTGGCTTCCTGTTTGAGGGAAAGTCCAGCCTGGTGGAAATACATGGAGCCAGAGCGTGAGAACACAGAAGATGGTGTTCTGATTCATGTCCTCATGTTCTTTGTTGGATTCCAACTCAACACTCCATTCCACTGATCCTGGTTTGAGGTTGTTTTTTTTTTTTTTTTTTTTTTAACACCTGGCCAGCAATACTGCAGGAGCTTCTCACTTTCTTCTATATTGCATAAGCAAATCTCATAGTTAGTGAGCTTTAGAATAATACAGTTATCACACAGGCTTCATTGGATTTCTATATCCCAGCAAAAGAAGGAAAACCCAATGTCCTTATTCAACAGCCATCTATTATCAAAGGTAAAACTCATGACACTGGTGTCCTCTCTCCTTGATGCCTTCCTTTCCTTCTTGAATTCTAAACATCTCATTCCATGAATCCTAATCCTGATCTCAGCTCTGTAAAACTTTTAACGTAGCCTGACATTCTTGTAAATAATAATCAACTTTAAACAAATACAATTACCTCCCATTGTGTTTTGGCAGTGAAGTGCTTCACAGGCTCTCATGTTTGAACACTAGGTATCCAGGCAATGGTGATATCTAGAGAAGCTTCTAGAATTGTGGTTCTCAACCTTCCTAAGGTTGTGATCTTTCAATATAATTCCTCAAGTTTTGGTGACCCCTAACCAAAAAAAAAAAAAAATTATTTTTGTTTCTATTTCATAGCTGTGAGTTTTCTAGTGTTTTGAACCATGATGTATATATAGAGGTCATGATCCACAGGTTGAGAACCACTGTACTAGAACATATGGGAGGTGTAGCCATAATAAAAGAACTAGACAGCTGGGTGGCTAGAGGATTTATAATGCAGGCTTACTTCTGGTTGGCTTTTTCTGCCTCTTGATGGCAGATACAATGTGACCAACAGCCTTCTGCTCCTGATTCCATGTCTTCCCACCACAGTGGACTGTGTCCCTTCAAACAAACCATCCTGTCATTTCATTGAGCCTTGTCAGGTACATTGTCGTAGCAATGAAAAACTTTGTTGTGTACCTTCCCTTTCCTCTTAGTCCCTGGCATATTTTTACATTCTTACATACTTCTTAACATAGCTATTTCCTTCTTTCCCCATTTCTTTGCATTATAATGCAAAATCAGATAATATTACTTTTCATTAAATTCTTCATCTTCAGATAAAATGGCCTTTGAATAACTACTAGAAACCCTGCCAAGTCAGGTTATAATGTAAGAGCTGCCGCCTTCTCCAGATGAGAATGTTCCCTATTCAAAAAAGAGATGACACTTTCCTCCCTTTCATGCTAATTAAAGGCTCTAGTTCTAATATATAATAACCAATAGGGGAAATATAATTCATTTTACCTTTCAATTTTACTCCACTCAAGCAGCTTGTTTGAAATGGAAGTCCTCACATGAAGCATTTAAAACTGTAATAGGTCAAGAACATCAAGGACTCTCTCCAAACTCTTCACCCACTTTGCAAAAAGGAACATCATTCTGAAGAGTGTCAAAAAGTACATTATCCCTGCTAATTACATTAGGAAAATGTAAAGAACTGCTAACACTGCCTGTATCTTCACAGGAAAGAAGAAATGGTCCAAAACAAACAGGACTCTTTAGAAGTAGAAATATTTTTTTATTAAGATGAAGTCTGTAAATATTAATTTATAAAAGTTTCTACCAAAATGACAGGTGGATGACAACTGTTTACTAACACAATATAGTTTTTGAAAATGTTTTTATTGTTTGTAAAATTATCACAGTTTAACCTTGTAATAAGAATTGCATTTAAGTGAAAACTCTGAATTGCATAAACTCCATAAAGGTATATACATATTTCTTAACTTCATTTTAAGACATTCTGTATGCCTAGAGTATCAACTTGAATATTTATGTATGAAGAGTATAAAGCTTATAATATATAACATGTATAAAACAAATTCAATATATGAAAAACTAAGGAATTATTAAAAATTGCTGAATTAGATCAACGCTAGTTTTTATAAACTTATTGAAAGTAGAAAACAGGTTTAGTCAGTGAGATGACTCAGGAGATCAAGGCACTCACTACCAAGCATGATGACCCAAGTTGTATCCCTGAAACTCATAGGATGAAAACAGATAATAGAGTTTCATATATTTTCCTCTGAATGTGCATGGACATTTGGAATGCATATTATCATACATAAACACATACACAAAAAAGCAATATGTAAATATATAGTTTAATGAAAATACTGGGTATTAAGATTTTACTCAAAGCAAAGAAATGGAATCATAATATAAACCAGATAAGGAGGAACATTATCATCTTACCTATCTACAGGGTGTGGATAATCCAGATGCTATAACCAAGGAATAAAACCTAATGTGGGAGATAACTCTTACAGCTTTCAGAAAAGCACTACAAAGCATTTTACAAGAGAAACATGCTGAAATAGGCACAATTGATTGAGAAACCAGATGTAGAAGTGGGAGGGTATAATGAAACATACTGTACAACCACTTGATCTAGTAATATTTAGCAGACATTCCTGTGGTCCTTGCATGCATTGTTTTTCAAAAAAAATTATTACAACATTGCATAAAGAAGAAAAATTTAGAACTTAATAGTTAACTTTGACTCAATCACAGTAGAGCTGGAGATGGGATATCTATACTGACTTTATAATATTGCCTTTATTCTGAGACATGATACTATATACAAAAACAAGGTTGCCATTACAGACCTAAGCAGGATCTTAACACACAGTGAGCTCTTAAATTATTGCAGAGCGTTAAGTAAAGATAGGAAACACCCTCAAAGCTTGGAGAAGAAGGACAAGATCGGGTGATTGAAGGACAAATCAAGATAAGTAGCATCTTTTATCTTTTTTTTTTCAACTTTTATTAGATATTTTCTTCATTTACATTTCAAGTGTTATCCAGAAAGTTCCCTATACCCTTCCCCCCTCCCGGCCCTGCTCCCCTACCCACCAACTCCCACATCTTGGCCCTGGCGTTCCCCTGTACTGGGCATATAAAGTCTGCATGACCAAGGGGCCTCTCTTCCCACTGATGGCCAACTAGGCCATCCTCTTCTATATATGCAGCTAGAGACATGAGCTCAGGGGGTACTAGTTAGTTCATGGTTATTCTTCCACCTATAGGGTTGAAGACCTCTTCAGCTCCTTGGGTACTTTCTCTAGTTCCTTCTTCCTTGGTAACCCTGTGTTCCATCTAATAGCTGACTGTGAGCTTCCACCTCCATGTTTGCCCAGCATTGGTATAGTATCCCACGAGACAGCTATATCCTGGCCCTTTCAGCACCATCTTGCTGGCATATGCTATAGTGTCTATGTTTGGTGGCTGATTGTGTGATGGAGCCCTGGCAGCCGCAATCGTTGGGTCCATCCTTTGGATTCAGCTTCACACATGATCTCTTTAACTCTTTCAATGTGTGCTTTGTTCATAATTCTAGGAAGGGGTGACGTGTCCACATTTTGATCTTCCTTCTTCTTGAGTATCATGTGTTTAGTAAATTGTATCTTGGGTAGTCTAGGTTTCCGGGCTAATATCCACATATCAATGAGTACATGTTATGTGAGTTCTTTTGTGAATGGGTTACTTCACTCAGGATGATGGCCTAGATATTTACTCGCCAGGCAGGGTGGCACACGCCTTTAATCCCAGCACTTGAAGGCAGAGGCAAGCAGATTTCTGAGTTCTAGGCCAGCCTGGTCTACAGAGTGAGTTCCAGGACAGCCAAGGCTATATAGAGAAACCCTATCTTGAAAAACAAACAAACAATACAACAACAACAAAACAAACAAACAAACAAACAAACACCAAAAAACCAAAAAAAACCCAAAAAAAACAAGATATTTACTCTTGTTACAGAATCCAACTTTGGAAAAAAACGAAACCACAAAACAAGTATATATGTGATTAGGATTCATGATCCCATAATTCTTAAAAGCCTACTTATGAAACTATCCTAAGACTAGCTGATCAGAGTTTATATCAAGTAGGAACCAAGCATGGTAGAGCCAAATGTCTGTCTTCTCCCAATTTTCTTATTCTTTTATTCACTAGTTAGTCAGTTCTTCTCTGCCACCAGAGGCCACGATCACTGTGAAAGTCAGGTATTTTGATAGATAGAAGTAGATGGGTACACACTTTCCCGTGAAGGTACTTTAGAGTCCTCCTAATTTGTCTAAAGACACATTTCTTCTCAGGATCACAACAGGGAAAGGGCTGTTTTTAAGCCAAAGAAAAACAATTTCCTGCAGTGAACTTTCAAATGTTATAGCAAAAAAGTTGAAGTCTTTATCACAACATAGCTTTCTCTCTTGATTCATGTTTTGACCTCAAAGGCTTCCAATATGCAGATTACTACTATGTGTAATAACTATTTACCAACACACACACACACAAAAACTTGTGCATATTTGTGAGGTTCAGTGTGATAATTTTACACACACATTCTCTGTGTAAAGATGCAATCAGGGTAATTAACATTTCTATGTTCTTCAATATTTAGAGAGTACCAATTCTTCAGATTCTTAGAAAGCTATATAAGCTGTCTGAAGCTGTAGTTACTCCACTATTCTAGAAAACACTAGAACTCTCTGCTCCTATCTGATAAAGGACCTGTTATTCACTACTATCTCAAACTCCTCAGTTACCTGTGCTAACTTGCACTTGAAGAACACCTATCTTACCCTCCTTGTGGGAATAAGAACATGTAACATCTGTTTTTCTATGCCTGGCTTATCTTAAAGTGAAGTCTCCCATATCAATATATGTTACTACAATTTACAAGATTCCTATTCCTTAATGAATTATATGTGTGCTTTGAAAACTTTATAATGCGTATAATACAAGAGTGCTTGTCTCATCTCTCACCTTCTCTTACTCCTAACCCATATTCAGTTTCTTTCCTACAATTATGTTAATGGCTGAGCAATATTCTATTATGTATATATACACAAATGTCATATTTTCTTCAACCATTCTTCCACAGGCGGACATTTGGTTGACCCCATGCATTGTCTGTGGTGTGCACACTGCCTTAAATATGGAAGTGCATGTTTTCATTCTCTTTAATGGTCAACTTGACAAAGCCTAGACTCACCTAGGAAGAGAGTCTCAGCGATGGGTTGCCTGGACCAGATTGATATGTGGGAATGTCTGTGAGAAATTTTCTGATATATTAATTGAAAGAGGGAGACTCAGATCACTGTCGGTGGCACAATTTCCTTGGCAAAAGAACCTAGGCAGTGTAAGAGCAAGACTAGACAGCTCTGTCATTGTATTTTGTCCCAGAAACCAAAAATGAATCTAGAATATGGTGCATGCTCACTAGTGGAATACTAAATCACATCAGTATGAGCCTCTTAATGTTAATTCTTTTAGACACTTTCATGAAAGTGTTTTGATACCCATACTTATAGCATACAGTGTTCTAAATCTCCTTCCCACCTAGAAAAATTCTATTTATTCTTTCAGGCCTGCTTACATGTTACCAATTCTCTGTAGCTCAAACTGCATTCCTTTAGATCAGCTATGAGAATAACAATGAAATATTTGACTATAATATGAAATTGTGAACAAAATATACGGTTCCTCTCTTAAGGCATATATAGAGTCATCACAGCAAGAAACTAAAGGATATAAAACATAATCTGCAAAATATTAAAATTCTTTTAATTTCTTTAGATATTAGAAAACATTTTTTTTTCATTTATTGAGACAGGGTTTCTCTGTGTGTCCTGGCTGTCCTGGAACTCACTTTGTAGACCAGGCTGGCCTCAAACTCAGAAATCCACCTGCCTCTGCCTCCTGAGTGCTGGGATTAAAGGCATGCGTCACAACGCTCGGCTAGATACCCAAGATACAATTTACTAAACACATGAAACTCAAGAAGAAGGAAGATCAAAATGTGGACACGTCACCCTTTCCTAGAATTAAGAACAAAGCACACATTGAAGGAGTTACAGAGATCATGTGTGAAGCTGAATCCAAAGGATGGATCCAATGTCTGTGGCTGCCAGGGATCCATCCCACAATCAGCCACCAATCATAGACACTATAGCATATGCCAGCAAGATAGTGCTGAAAGGGCCCGGATATAGCTGTCTCGTGGGATAATATACCAATGCTGGGCAAACATGGAGGTGGAAGCTCACAGTCAGCTATTAGATGGAACACAGGGTTCCCAAGGAAGGAGCTAGAGAAAGTACCCAAGGAGCTGAAGGGGTCTTCAACCCTATAGGTGGAAGAATAACATGAACTAACTAGTACCCCCTGAGCTCATGTCTCTAGATGCATATATAGAAGAGGATGGCCTAATTGGCCATCATTGGGAAGAGATGCCCCTTGGTCATGCAGACTTTATATGCCCCAGTACAGGGGAATGCCAGGGCCAAGATGTGGGAGCGGGTGGCCAGCGGAGCAGGGCCGGGAGGGGGGAGGTTATAGGGAACTTTCTGGATAACACTTGAAATGTAAATGAAAAAATTATCTAATAAATGTTGGAAAAAATTTAATCACTGATTTTCTGTTTAACTAACATGAGAGATTTTGATGTAAAGTCATTAAAATTAGTTGGTTAATATTTTAAAATTAATACCTGTACTGGCTAGTTTTGTGTCAACTTGACACAGCTGGGGTTATCACAGAGAAAGGAGCTTCAGTTGGGGAAGTACCTCCATGAGAACTAGCTGTGGGGTATTTTCTCAATTAGTGATCAAGGTGGAAAGGCCCCTTGTGGGTGGGACCATCTCTGGGCTGGCAGTCTTGGCTTCTATAAGAGAGCAGGCTGAGCAAGCCAGGGGAAGCAAGCCAGTAAAAACATCTCTCCATGGCTTCTGCATCAGCTCCTGCTTTCTGACCTGCTTGAGTTCCTGTCCTGAAATCCTTTGGTGATGAACAGCTGTATGGAAGTGTAAGCTGAATAAACCCTTTCCTCCCCAACTTGCTTCTTGGTCATGATGTTTGTCCAGGAATAGAAACTCTGACTTAGACAATACCCAATTTTAAATCTTAGCCAGCATTCACACCCAATATACTATTCAGGCCAAAGTTACTACATTCTTAGTAGTTATGATAAACTAGAATTAAAATTAATAAACACAGAATGGTTGTCATATACATCTAATCTGTAGTTAGTAGATTAAAAAAATTTTGCAAGAAAAAGTTCAGTTTAAAATCCTCAGAGTAAAAGCAAAAGAAATATGAGTTCCTATTCTGCAGAGGACCAGAGTAGATAAGTAGATTTGAAAGGGAAAGCTTATCTGTATGAATGTAATATTATAAAATGGCAATAATGATCAGAGAGACACTGAAAGATTCAACCTCTTTAACTGATTACAATTACTTTAATCCAAGTTCGACCCCTCCCCAAATCACCATATCTAATCTGCCATGATTCTGATAGGAAGAAATAGTGTTTGAGTCATTACTATCTCTTTTCCTAGCCAGATGCTTGCTCCTTGAGTAGGCAAAGTTTCAAAATAGATATGAAGATTAGAACTCACTCACCTATCATGTGCCACAGAAACTAGCCTCTCTGCTAGACTGCCGAAAGGATCACTTTCACCCATAGAACTCGCCCAGAGAACTCTGGCAAGCTCTCCACAGTTCCTTTCTCTGATGTAGACTTTAGGTGTCCATACATACATTTCCAAAGTCTATGCCCTGCTTTTATTTCACAAGTGCTTCTCTTGAGTGGATTGTTTGTGTAGAGATTCGTGCAAGTAAATATTCTTGAACAGGTGACACAGACCTATACTTTAAGTGTGTATGATGGGGTTACACCTGGGAAGATTTGAGGAGAGGAAAGAAAAGTTTGGGTTTGCAGAATTAACTAGTTAGCAACACAGTTGAAAACCAAAACATATTGCTCTGTGGAGAGAATCCCTTCCATACAAGCATGAGAACTCATGTTACTGCAATAGCAATGTAAAACACTGCAATGACAGCATTAATGTGTAATCCTGGTGCTGCTTAGCCAGAGGCAGTTGGTCTCTGAGGTTTACTGGCTAATTGCCATAGCCTACTTGGAGAACCTTAGGTTCCAGTTAGAGGCTATCCTATAAAACAAGATGAATAGCTCTTGAGGAATGACAGGACTTTGACACCTGCCCTTTACACCCATGCACATACATATGCAAATAAATAAGCACAGACACAGACACAAACACACACACACACACACACACACACACACACACACACACACACACCCCTAAAGAGGTAAATGCAGATAACAAGCATTGATTTCTAACCCATTTCCAACAGGAATCCTCTCATGTTTTGTAAGTGCTACACTCTTAAAGAACTCCAGAGGCAGTGTAAGAATCACAAACTTACTGTAGGCAAAAGGGGCTCTTCAGAGGATTAAGTCAAGAACAAGCAACAGAAGAACTTAAGCAAGGACCCAGCACGAACCTAGGAAGAGACTTGGAGTGCTTTCGCTCCCCCCTTCTGTTCTGCAGAATATCAACTAATGTCCCTTAATGTAAGGGACAATACATTGGTTCTTCACGCTTCAATTTTATGTCAATCTCTCAACTCCTGTAGCAGGTATCAGCAAACCAGTTTTTAAAAAATAAATAACCTTTCTGGCATGAAAAGAAAAGTGCTGTCATGACATATCCTTTTGTGAGCGCTCCATAGCTTCAGTAATAGTTTCAGGCCTTGGGACTTCCCCTTAACCTGGATCCCACTTTGGGTCTGTCACTGGACTATCTTTTCCTCAAGCTCCTTTTCATTTCCATTCCTGCAGTTCTTTCAGACAGGAACAATTATGGGTCAGAGTTGTGACTGTGGGATGGCCCCCTCTCCCTCATTTGATGCCCTGTCTTCCTGCTGGAGGTGTGCTCTATAAGTTCCCTCTCCTTACTGTAGGGCATTTCATCAAAAGTCCCACCCTGTGAGTCCTAGGTGTCCCTCACCTCCCAGGTCTCTGGTGCACTCTGCAGAGGGCATTCCCCTCAACCTCCTATTTCCTGAGGTTGCCTGTTTCCATTCTTTCTGCAGGCCCTCAGGGCTTCAATCCTTTTCCCCCACCCAATACTAGATCAGGCTCTCCCCATCTACTTTCCCTCCCAGGTCCCTCCCTCCCTCCCCACTTATGATTGCTTTCTTCTCTCTCCCAAGTGGTACTGAGGTGTCCTCACTTGGGCACTTCAGGTTGTTGAGCCTTTTGAATTCTGTGGGCTGTATTTTGTGTATTCTATATGGTTTTGTTTTGTTTGTTTGTTTGTTTTTGGCTAATACCCACTTATTAGTGAGGACATACCATGCATATCCTTTTGCATCTGAGTTACCTCACTCAGGATGATATTTTCTAGTTGCATCCGTTTGGCTGCAAATGTCATGATGTCTTCGTTCTTAATAGCTGAGTAGTATTCCATTGTGTAAATGAACCACATTTTCTGAATCCATTCTTCTGCAGTGGGACATCTAGGTTGTTTCCAGCTTCTGCCTATCACAAATAAGGCCACTATGAATCTAGCGGAATACTTGCCCCTGTGGCATGGTGGGCCTTCTTTGGGGTACACTCCAAAGAGTGGTATACCTGTGCCTTCAGGTAGATCTATTTCTATTTTTATGAGGAACCTCCAGATCGATTTCCAGAGTGGTTATAGCGCTTTGCAATCCCACTGGCAATGGAGGAATGTTCCTCTTTCTCCACATCCTTTCCAACATGTGTTGCCACTTGAGGTTTTGATCTTAGCCATTCTTACTGGTGTAATGATGACTGCCCTCCAAAAGACCCAACAAGGAGCTGAAAGAGTTAGTTGAAGTTATTTGCACCCAACCAATGGATAGAAGCAGCTGACTCCTGTTGTTGAATTAGGGAAGGCTGAAAGAAGATGAGGAGAAGGGCAATCCTATAGGAGGACCAGTAGTCTCAATTATTCCGTAGCCCTGAGATCTTTCAAACACTGGACCACCAAACAGAAAGAATACACCAGCTGATATGAGACCCCCAACCCATGTACAACAGAGGACTTTCAGGACTAGGTGTTAATTCAGAGATGATGCACCTAACCCTCAAGAGACTGAAGGCCCCCCAGTGAGTTTAGCGGTCAGATGGGGTGAAGGGTGGGTGCATCCATGTGGAGATGGGGTGTGGTGGGGAGGAGGTATGGGATGTGGAGCAGTTGGAGGGTGGATGGGAGTGCGAAGAATGGGATATGGAGTGTAAAAAATGAATTACAAATAAAATTAAATTTAAAAAGTAAAAAAGGAAAGTGCTGCATGTCCCATAGAGCATGTGATTTCTGCCAAGATTACTCCTCCAATGCTGCTTTGAAAATCCAAAATAAATTAAATACATACATACATACACACATACATAGATACATACCTCAAAGTATCAGGCATAGCCTGAACTGAAGAAAAACATAAACAGTAAAACAGTAACAGCACAAAAAGTATTTATATGACTGTAGTCTGACACAACTTTAACTCTGGAGATTGAGGACGTGGTTCTACATTGCACATAAAAGTGAGGGCCTGGGTTAAGATCTTCAGCATATATGTAAATTGTAGCATCCAGCTTACAGTCCCAGTGCTCAGTAGGCAGAAGTGGAATCCTTGGATAAATCTTACTTATACTAGACAAATCATCAAGCTCTGGTTTCAAATGCTAGAGCTTGCCTCATCCTATAACTGGGAGAGGGATTTAGCAAGATACCTAATGTCAATTTCTGTCTTCCACATATGTGTATACAAATATCTATATACATGCAAATATGTATACATGAACATTTATGCATACCACATGTACACAACTTAGTCTATTGATATTAATATTGGCCCAGTTCGAATTTTCCATGAGGTAGCTTGCCTCTGGAAGTCAAGCCTCTGATTTGATTGTCAAACATTTGAGTGATTTACATGTTTCTATGGTTTGACAGCCCCACCCAAAATGCATGTTGATATTTACTTGTCCCAGTGAAAGAACAGGGGAGTACGACATTTAAATGATAATTAGGTTCTGAATTATTTACTTTTATTATGATATAATACTTGTTTTTCATCATAAAATTGGCTAACTTACTCTATAGTCTGTCAGGACATTGCCAGTGTATTTAGGAAATGTGGGACCAAGATGATAAAACAGATTTTTTTTTTTTCATAGCGGGAGAGTTCACAGCACCACAATGTCATGGTGACTCTGATACAGATCCAGAAACTATGTGCTATAATCTCCCTATGTGACAGCAAAATTCCCAAGCTGGATGACCTTCCAGAAAGACTTACTAATGAGTGCTAAATGACAGCGTGCTTCCTTTGCATGAAAGCTGCTGTGCCATGCCAGCTTATTCCTTCACTGTCTTGGTCAAATGTTATCAACAAGGTAATGACATCCAGGAAGGATTAGTGACCACTTATGTCCTTATGTTCTAACACAGGGACTTGCAAGGCTTCCAGCTTGTGCTCACTTTTTGTTGTTGTTGTTGTTGTTTTTATGAAAATTCGATCTTTATATGTTTCTATCCATTCAGTGAATGACAGATAGCAATCCTATGTCTATAGTATCTCTGGTCCAAGGAAGGAAAATATCCACTGTAGATATCTGACAAGGCAGTAGAGATGGCCAGATCAATGTAAATGAACAATCCAAAGAGCATCTCTTTTTGTAATGCTATTATCTTTCTGTCCCAACTGTCTTTCTTCTTGACTGAATAGAATAGTTTCACATCAAAAGTGCTATGAAGCAAACCCTATGGTTCATTAGACAAAGGAAAGGGTAGCAAAATTCCTATTGCTAAGATGTTTAAATAAATTTCATGATGGGGCATGCATTACCTAAAACATTATGATAATTATTGCATGGAAATGTTACATTCATAACCAGACATTCTGAAATTCTTACAAGCAAGATTAGGTAATTGCTACCATTGCAAATGGATATAAATTGGTGACTGATTACATTTGAATAATGTAATATGCCTAGGTCCTCAGTAAAGGTTTCTACCATGCAATGCAACCCAAAAACATCCCATTGCCTATAATATGTACAAAATTATCTTCTTTTTCACCTGTCCCTATTACAAAATATGTATATGTATACCTATTATATGTATATATAATACATATTATGTATGTATGTGTGATGTCATATATATTAATATATACATATATATGTGTTTCTATATACATAAATACATATATCATATATATACATAAATACTGTATTATATGTGTAATAACTGTCTGTCATTTCTCTTAAGCATAAGACTGTTTTAGTTAATTTAAAGAGATTTTTAAAATGTCAGACATTGCCTATAAAATATAAATCATCAAGGCACATTAAATATTCAAAAGAAAAGTGTTGATTAACAAAATATTTTTAAAAACAATTTCTTCATTTGTCTTTATATCACATTTTATTTAATTTGTGTGTATGAGACTATGTGTGTCTGTGCATGGATATGCTTGTACCATGGCATGCATGTGGAAGTCAGAGGATGACTATAGTAATTAGTGCCCCCTTCCAATACTTGGGCTCAAAGCATCAAACTCAGATCACCAGGCTTGATAAACAATGTTTTCACTGCTGATCAAATGTTATGACTGTTAACCAGGTAAAATATGGAAACCTCCCAGTTTTTAAAACTCAAATATGCTAAGAGTACAAATTTTTGTATAAATATTTTATCCTTAAAAAGTAGGTTTCATGTTCATGACTATAAGCTAATATCTATTAAAGCCCTAGCACATGCTACCATAGCTATCAAATTGTCTAAGTATGAACTTCATTTCTTTGATGTGTTTTTTTATTGTCTTAATAAGAACCATAGGTAGAAAAGCAAAATAACTTCTAGTTACTAGTGGAAATCAATGGTGAGCTCCATTTCTCTTTACTAATATTCCAGAGTATAGAGTTTTTCTACTTTGACGTATCGTTTGTTGTATTGTTTAGTAAGCAAGCATTAGAAACACATTGTCACCACTTCTTTAGCATCGTTTAGTGTTCTACTGGTTAGTATATGTTCTAAACCAAAATTTAAGTTGCTAATGCCAAACCTAGTGCACAAGTAAGTGAAGAAAATATATCTAGTTAAAAAGTTCCTATTCATTACTGAATTTAGTCACATAGCAAGAGAGAGATTTAGAGGCTTCTTATTTGCTGTTGATAAATTCAGCAAATGGGTCAGACCAGTTGACAGCTGCCTTTTGTCACTGCACTGCCAAAGCACACACTATCAGGGAAGCTAACTTACACTGTCAGATCTTAGCTTCCTGACTCCAATATGGGAATCATGTTTCTCAGGGACAAAATATAGGATGAGCTTCATTTATCTGAAAATGACATACACAACACACACACACACACACACACACACACACACCATTTTTGTTTTCAATTCTCCAGTTTCCACCATCATTCAAAAAGAGAAGTGTATCCAAAGTAAATAAGCACATTAGTTTACTACTGTTCTAGGAAGAGCTGCTGCCAGGACTTACCCAAATGAGAGCCACATATCTGTGCCAAAAAATTATACTATAGCATGGTCCTAATAAAGTTTCTTCTACAAGGCAAAAATACACCTTGAAATGTACCTCTTATTTTGAGTTCTAAACTTAGTACAGTACTCATGGTCACAAATAAGGAAAGAGTGTGGTGAATCAAGTTCAATTTCCTTTTCTTTACAGCCCAATATTATTACTGTTAACTTCTAGTTTACTGTTTAATTTGGGGCTACCGAAAATTACAGATTTTACAGCCAGTTGATACATCCTAAGAAGGTGTGAACAATCCCAAATAGTCAAGAACTGTATAAATTAATATCATGGTGTGACAAGGAATCACAATGACCAAGACAACTTCTAGAAGAAAGAGTTTATTCAGGCTCACAGTTCCAGAGGGATAATAATCTATTTTGTTGCATCTGTAAGGCAGCAAAAGGCGGGCAGAGCAGTGTGAGTAGTAACCAGAGAGTTTCTACCTTACCTACAAGCATGAAACAGAAAGAGTGAGCTGGAAGTGACATGAGGTTTTAAACACTCAAAGCCTGTCTCTAGTGCCATACTTCCTCCACCAAGGATGGAAATGCTTATATCGCAAACATCATCATCAACTTGGATCAAGTGTTTAAATACCTGTGTTTATGAGAGTCTTCTCATTCAAATCATCATAAGGCCTTAACATGAGTTTTGAAACAAACATAATCTATGAGCCATATATAAAAATGAGTTGTCCAAACTTCCATAAACAAAATAGTATCTAAAATGTAAAATGTGCTCACTTGAAGCTTATAAATACACACAAACACATGTATCAATGTGTTTATAATTTAATAAAAATCATAGCGTTAACTAAGAAAATTCACAGAGAAGGACAATTTCTAGGCAATATTTGTTCTTAGACTAGTACTCTTTTAATTAACATTACACTGTTTAAAGAAATCAGATCAAATTTGGTTTTATCAATTTTCAGATCTCTACAATATGCCTCCCTATTCCTGATACTTATTTCAACTGCCCGGGTATTACTGCCCGGTATACTTATTTCAGAACCGCTAAAGTTCTGAAGATAGTTAGCTGTTGAATATTAGTAAAAATGCCCTGCCCAATTTGTAACTTGGTATAAGAATACAGAGAGAACTTAATTTTAAATTGTATGCCATTGAAGAATGAAAGAATCTTTTCCAGGAGCTATAGCAATGGTTCAGTAGTGACAGAGTTTCAAATACATTTGAAGAAATGGAGAAATGCTTGTTAATGATGACATGCCTGGCACACGTGACTTCTGGAAACTATAAAGCCAATGAAGGAGAGTGGTAATGTGAGAAAACTGAAAGATCACCTGGGTTTCCTTTGCAACACACTTGCAAAGACATCTCAGAGAGATAATTTCTAGTTGCATGTATCAGCTCCCTAGTCAGAAAGCTGCAAGACAGGAAGTTTGATGGGTTGTTTTGACATCATCAGAACTCCAGGGAGCTTCAGGAAGAACACGTGGGAGGACAATACACAGAAATGTAGCAGAACCACAGATTCGTTTAATACATGGACTTTTAAATGGTGATGCCACTTTGGAGACTATATAAAGCATTGCAGGGCCAGACGTTTCATGACTGTAGGAAAATGATTTTCACACTTATTTAACCTTTGAGTGAAGCTAAGATTAGAGTTCACATGGAATTTGTTAACTGAAAATCATCTTAGTGTATTATTGGTATACATAGCCCATAATCTAAAAAAAAAGTAACAGTTTAATATATTAAGCACATAACCTTGAGCAAACAAATTCACCTTGACCCCCAAATTTCCTTGTTTATAAAAATGTGGTTTTAGACTCAAAAATCTCAGACCTCTTTAATTTTGAAATCTATGATCTTTTTAATGAAATGACGTATGAGGTAGTAATTAAAATTTCTTGGATATCTTCCTGCTGTGAGGATATCTGAGCTTTCCCTGAACACTGCTAGTTCTATTCAGTTCACAATCCAACATGAAGGTAAAGAGCAAATGATTTTGACAAAACATGATAATGATTTAGATTTGATTCCAGGATTATCTTAAATGATACAGTCTAGAGCTACATATTGTAAAGTGTATTCAAGATAAAATGAGTGCCCTATGTCCAAATAGTTGTGGATGAATATAAATGAATCCATGACCTTCAGAACATAATAGAATGTAGATTAGCAGTTGTTAAAATTCTAAGTGTGCTTAATACTTTTTTCAGCTGTGATTAAAATAAAAAAGACAATGTAAAAATTCCACATTTTTTTCTTTGACAAAATTACTAAAATAAGTAGGCTTGGCTTAATATGGCCCTGGAGATCCGGCTAAATGATGCTTCTGCTGGCTGTGGGTCATCTTCTGTTAACAACAGGTGCCTTGTGTTTTTGTTGCTTGAGTTTGCTGTAATTCACTACAGAACTCAGCTCACCTCAAACAGAATATGTCTCTTTCTTGTGTCCTCTCCATTGTTAACTCAGTTCATAAAGCTAGAAGAAACCAATAATGGTCATTTATTCTCTGCTCTCTATTCAATTTTATCCTTCAGTGAGCACATGATAGAATCTGGAGCAAGAACAGACTTAGATCCATACAGAAGAAAAAAAGAGAATCTTCCTCAAAAGTCATGACTACCATATGATACCTGTGTAGCTCATCACGCTGGCAAAAAAGTAACCAAGCAGGATTCTAGTCAGATGGTTTGTCATTTCTGGGGATGCAAAACACCTAAGCAACTCAAGGAGAGCAAGAGACAGCTAACAGTGATTTATATATAGTGAGCAGGACCTGGGAATATGGATTTAGGCTGCCCATAATGGTGCGTGTCAAACTGGGAGTGGTTCCAGCAATATTCTACAGTCACAAAGAAAATCATAAATCAAGACATTTTCCAAAGACACAGTAGGAAACCTCTGGTGAATGGGGGAAATCTTTGCCACTAATGTGGATTATTAATATGTTACACAGGTTCTCCTTGATGGTAAAACTAAAGTTAGATATGATACATAATTGAGCAGTGAATGGCTCATAAGAAGATTAAAACTAACTCAAGATAATTTAGGTTCAGTATCTGCAACATTCCAAATATAGTAGTCATGATGTTTTTACCAGCCAATTTCACATTGCAGAATGCTCACCATTGCCATTTCTACACACACATGCGCATACAAACACACACACAGATGTCACACACATGCTATGGACACAAACACACATATACACAAATACACACAACACAACACAATCAGTAACCTCAGCTAATACTTCCTTTCTTTCCCTGTTCACTCATGAAATCATTTTCTAGGGAAAAAGAACAAAAATGAGACATAAGGACAATGGAAGCTATTCAGTGAAACGCTAATAGCTGACCAAGAAAAGAGCCTGGCATTTCTTATCCTGACTCAGTTAAAAGCAAGTCCTTCTGAAATTGTGTATTGTTTAACATTTCTGAAGATTAATAGAGGAGACATGATTATAATCATAATGCTTCTCAGGCAAGCAAGGTCAGAAAATCAAATGACTGAATGTTCCCTTTCCCAGCGTGTGGTTAAACAATTTGTTTTGCCATTTTGCACTTTACTTAGCTTAAATAAATACTATGAATAGATTTCCCAGCTTATGAGTATTTAATATCTTTCTAAAAATTGGTATTTTTTTCACTTAACACTTCTAACTTAGATGAGACATCCTGACAGCCATAAGAAGGAGCACACGCTTATGACTATGGGCTTGTCTAGATGGACGGAAGTGCTTGCCTAGGTTTTACAGCAAGATTCTCTGAAATGAACCATTGTTAGGATATTTGCAAATGTGTCTACAAACTCTGAGTTGCAATGCTTGAAAAAATATTTCATCTTTTTTTTCCAAAGCCACTGATAGTTATGAAAATATTCTTTGTCATAAACAAAAAGGTTTTGAAGATGACTTAAGAGCCCATTCTCGGTGTTCGCATCACACTCCATTCTCAATCCAATTCTAGTTTTGCCATATTCACTTTTAGCTGGCTAGCACCTTGCAGCTTGCTTAATTAAGTTCTGGGAAAAATGAAAACTATGAGACCACTTACACATCCCACTTCACTGATGTACCACTTGTACATCTACTAATGTTTTGCTGTCTCCCTTCATAACTGCTCTCTGATAGAGAATCGGAGTTCCTGCCTGCACTGGGAGAGAGCTTTCCCTTCTCACATGTCTCCATGCAATCTTGACCATCCAAAGCCTTAATTCCAGGTACTGCCCACTCTTAAAATTTCTAAATACGTCTTTTCTGAGTGCAAAACTATGAATTCAACAACTTCACAACAGAATCTGAAAATTAATTAAGTAGGAAAATCACTAATTGGTCTATGAGAGCACAGATACAGCAAAGGCTGTGTGGGTTTCTTTTCTTTTCTTTTTTTTTTTTTTTTTTTCCTTCAGGTAAAGACAAAATCATCTCCTGTCAAATTCTTTTATAATGTTGAAAACTTATGAAATGTTATAAAAGATCCAAATGGAATGTCTCCCAGAAACTATGAAAAATAATATCCTTTCTATTTCAGCTCATGTCTAATTATCCATTAGCCTCAGAATGCAACTTCTTCATATTTTCTATTTCTTTTTCATTATGAAAAATTTATATTAAAACTCAAATGTGTAGTGTTCAAATATTATTTCTGCTGTTGTGATGAACACTTTATCCAAAAGCAACTTTTAGGAAGAAAGGGCTTATTTGGGAAATAATTGCATCAATAAGAGAAGTCAAGGCAAGAACTTAAAGGCAGGACCACTTGCTCTTGCACATAGCATTACCTCTTAATAAGGAAGTCACTTCACAACCAAGAGAGGGTGGCAGGAATGACAGAGGAAGTTGTTTGATGGACAGTGGGCTGGCATATGCTATGTGGCTTCCATACATTTCTGAGCTACCTGTTTAGGAAATGGTAACACCAACAGATGGGCCCTCCTGAAACAATTAACAAGACAACTCCCCCAAAACATGTCCACATGGCAACCAGTTCTAGACAATTTCTCTCTTGATATTTACTTTCCAGATAATTTTAGGGTTAATCAACTTGAAAGTTAATGCTAACTATGAAATAAGGATTTATAGCTTTATAGCTACCCAACATTTAATGTCCAACTTTTCGTACCATTATAATTAAGACATATTTGCTGAATAGCACCTAATTTTGTCTTTTAGCATATTGTGAATTTATCTTTTGATTGAAGTAAAATATACTTTTATGAGTAACATAACATTATTTGCCTTGTCAATATCATATTGATACATATCAAATTACATATCAAAAATTGGTATATGTTCTACATTATCGAATGATAATCTTTATGGTTTCACTAAGACAATATGAGAAGGATGGATAATAACACAACATCACAGGATAGGACTCAATAAAATCAATAAGTCATGAGGAAAAGGAAAAAAATATAAAAGTAACAAATAGCTATCTTGATCACATCCTGAGCAAATGGAAACACCTTTATTTCCATTCCTGCTGTTTCTATACATGGAAGGTACTGGTGTGTGTGTGTTTGTGTATGTGTGTGTGTGTGTGTGTGTGTGTGTGTGTGTGAGAGAGAGAGAGAGAGAGAGAGAGAGAGAGAGAGATTCTAATTCATTTTAATCTATAATACTTATTAAACTTCTATAATTCAACACCGACTTGTGTTTGTATACATGTGGAATTTTTTCTCTGAATTTTTTTCTCTTTGTTCTTCTACCCAACAAACTTTTTTCTTCAGCAAGAAAATGACTCTAGGATTTCTTTCAATTTAAGTCTGCTGCTGCCAAATTTTAAGGTTCTATTTACATGGAAATGCCTTTATCACAAAGACATTTTCGAATAATGTGTTGAGTAAAGACAATGGAGTACCTCATTTAGTTTCTGTATCACTCGGATTTATTCAATTCTTTAAATTTTGCTTTCATTTTTCTAAAAAGTAAGTTACCTGGAAATTTTGACCAATTAAACAGTATAGTAGTAGTGAGTAATCAACATACAATGCATCTATTTTTGAAATTCTCATAATTAAAACATATGCATTCCTTCTCCTTCCCCCAATCCCACCCATCTCTCTACCTACCCAACTTCATATGTTCTCTTTCTCACCACCCCCCACAAAATTAAACAGACAACATCAACAAAACAACCCTAGGTATGTGGCATTCCTTAAAACACGTGTGTGTGTGTGTGTGTGTGTGTGTGTGTGTGTGTGTGTGTGTGTATAATTGTATATATATTGGTGAATGTATAGTAATGAATATACATATATACATATACATTAGAAAGTGTAGTTAGTAGATTGCATGCAGTATAATGTTTTGGGTTGGGAATTTAGTTTAGTTGCTGAAGAACTTATATAGCCTCCAAGATATGTCACTTGGTTCAGTATCTAATATAAAAACAAATGGTTTTAGTGTTGCTCACTAATGACACCATTACTTACGATATGAAGGCCAAAGAATCAGAATTTCAGTAGCACCCTAAGGTAGAAAAGCAGAAGTCCATTCCCATTCTAAATAGAAGATTAGAAGTTCAATGTCATCCTAAGATCAAAACTCAAAAGTCCAATATCACCCAAAGATAGAAGATGAGATGTTCAATGTGACCCTAATATGGAGGGGCAGATGTTTAATGCAATCCTAAGATGAAAAATCATAAATCTAATGCTATACTTTTCAACTTACTGAGTCCAGGCCAGCTTGGGCTATCCAAGTGCCTGTCTAAGAAAGTTAATAAACATCTTTTAGATATTGAACTGTGATCTCAAGTTTTGTTTTGTTTTACCCTGTGATCTTGTATGTATGTTTTACTTTGGAATACACACAGGCAGGTATTTTGTGACACTCTTGAAATTGTGGCTTAAATTTTTTCTTAATGTTTGCCTATTTATTTACAATTTAAGTATTTAATTTCCATATATAATTTTCTATTCTTCAGATACTATAAGAATAAATATGCTAAATGATGGCTCTCTGGGTAGAAATAGAAACCTAGGACATTGTAAAGTTTTAGGAGTCTATGAGAATGATCCTAGCTAAGATTCCTAGCAATGGGGCATATGGAGCATGGACCAGCTGACTCCTGTTACTAGGCAAGGCTTACAATGGAGGTATTTGGATACCAACCCATCCACAAAACCTTAGACCTATACTTTATCCTGTCTACAAGATATGCAGGGGTAAATACAGAGCAGAATTTTAGGGAAGGGCCAGCCAATGATTGTTCTAGTTTGAGACTCATGTCATGAGAGGGAACCCATGCCTGACACCATTGATTATTTTATGCTATACTTGCAGACAGGAGCCTAGCAGAACTGACATCAGAGAGACTTCACCTAGCAACTGATGAAAGCTGATGAAGAGACCTACAGCCGAACATTAAGTGTAACATGGAGATCCTGTGGAAGAGGGAAGGAAGGATTGAAATAACCAGAAGTGTCAAGGATGTCAGAAGAAAACCTTAGAATCAACTATCCAGGGGCTATAGGGACTCATACAGACTGAACTGACAGCCAGAGACCATGCATGGAGGAACCTGCCATTGTCATGCAGTTAGGTCTTGTGGGACCCCTAATAGCAGAAGCAGGGACTTTCAGTGACACTGTGGTCTGCTGTTGGATCATTTCCTCCTAACTAGGCTGCCTTGTCTAGCCTTAATAGAAAATGTGCCTAGTTCTACTGAGACTTGATAAGTCAAAGCTGGTTGATATCCATGTTAGACATCCCCTCTTTGAAGATAAGGGGGTAAAGGGGTAGGTGGGGGTAGGGTGGTCAGATGGAGGGACTGGAAGGAAAGGAATGAGGGAAATCACCGATGAGAATTTTTCCTATGTAATGAGCACTCATCAGACATATCTTATGTAGATACTGATCAGATCAGTATTAAGTTCTTGTTTATATATCCATCCATTTGTCTAAGAATTTCATGAATTCATTGTTTTTAATAGCAAGGTAGTACTCCATTGTGTAAATGAACCACATTTTCTATATCCATCCCTCTGTTGAGGGACATCTGGGTTCCTTCCAGCTTCTGGCTATTATAAATAAGGCTGCTATGAACATTGTGGAGCATGTGTCCTTATTACTAGTTGCAACATCTTCTGGGTATATGCCCAGGAGAAGTATTGCTGGATCTTCTGGTAGAACTATGTCCAATTTTCTGAGGAACCACCAGACTGATTTCATGAGTGGTTGTACAAGCTTGCAATCCCACCAGCAATGGTGTAGTGTTCCTCTTTCTCCAGATCCTCGCCAGCATCTGCTGTTACCTGAGTTTTTGATCTTAGCCATTCTGACTGATGTGTGATGGAATCTCAGGGTTGTTTTGATTTGCATTTCCCTGATGATTAAGAATGTTGAACATTTTTTTTTTTAGGTGCTTCTCAGCCATTTAGTATTACTGAGTTGAGAATTCTTTGTTTAGCTCTGTACCCCATTTTTTTCAACTTTTATTAGATATTTTCTTCATTTACATTTCAAGTGTTATCCAGAAAGTTCCCTATATCCTCCCCCCTCCCGGCCCTGCTACCCTACCCACCCGCTCCCAACCCCTGGCCCCAGCGTTCCCCTGTATCGGGGCATATAAAGTCTGCATAACCAAGGGGCCTCTCTTCCCACTGATGGCCAACTAGGCCATCCTCTTCTATATATGCAGCTAGAGACACGAGCCCAGGGGGTACTAGTTAGTTCATGGTTATTCTTCCACCTATAGGGTTGAAGACCCCTTCAGCTCCTTGGGTACTTTCTCTAGCTCCTTCTTCCTTGGGAACCCTG
>LR752584.1:6406-73917 GCA_902729485.2 Mus minutoides
GGAAGCTATGAAACAAATGGACTTAACAGATATCTACAGAATATTTCATCCTAAAACAAAAGGATATACTTTTTTTCTCAGCACCTCATGGCACCTTCTCCAAAATTGATCACATAATTGGCCACAAAACAGCCCTCAACAGATTCAAAAATATTGAAATTGTCCCATGCATCTTATCAGATCACAATGGACTAAGGCTGCTCTTCAATAACAACATAAGTAGCAGAACACCATCATTCACTTGGATGGGTGTGGTGGCTCATGCCTTTAATCCCAGCACTCAGGAGGCAGAGGCAGGCAGATTTCTGAGTTCAAGGCCAGCCTGGTCTACAGAGTGAGTTCCAGGACAGCCAGAGCTATATAGAGAAACCCTGTCTCGAAAAACACACACACACACAAACAAACAAACAAAAAAACAAAACAAAACAAAACGAAACAACCCAACTCTGGCCCATAATTGTTCCTGTTTGAAAGAACTGCAGTGACAAAAATGAAGAAAGGTCTGAGGAAAAGAAGTTCCAGCGACAGGCCCAAATTGGGATCCAGCTCAAGGATAGCAATATCTGACACTACTACTGAGGTATGGTCTGCTCGCAAAATGGGCCTATCGTGACTGCCATCTGAAAGAACCAACAAGTAGCTGAAAGAGTCAGATGCAGATATTTACATCCAACCAATGGACTAAAGATGCTGACCCTGGTGATTATACTAGGGAAAAGCTGGAAGACACTGAGGAGGAGGGAAACCCTGTAGGAGGACCAGCAGTCTTAACTAACCTGGAACCCAAAAATCTTTCAGACACTGAGCCATCAATAAGGCAGCATACACCAGATGACATGAAGCCCCCAATACATATACAGTAGAGGACTGCCGGGTCTGGGTTAAGTCAGAGAAGATGCACCTAACCCTCAAGAGACTGGAATCCCCAGGAAGTGGGGAGTGGTGATGTGGGGATGTCCTCAAGGAGACAATGGGGGGGGGGCAGGTGGTAGCAGGGGCAGAGGTATTATAAGGTGTGGAACAGTCAGAGGGTGGACCAGGCTGGGGATAAAATCTGATCTGTAAACAAAGATTAATTTAAGAGAGAGAGAGAGAGAGAGAGACAATTATAGGTGTGTATTTATTTCCTTATTTCCACAGTCTCTCTACATATTATACTCACTCCTCTCTTAATCCTAAAATTCCTATATTTTCTTTAGGCTTTATTTGTTAGATATAAATGTTTTAGACTAATTTGTCATTGAAAAAATCCTTATCCATCAATCATAGCAGGTACTTTTATTAAGTATATTGGTTTATGCTGGCCATCATAATCTTTTAATACTTACGATGCATCTCTCCAGGCTCTTCTGGCTTTTAAAGTTTCCATTGAGAAATCTGTTACTCTGATGAATTGTCCTTTATGTGTGACTTGAGAGCTTTTTCTTTCAACTTTTTATGCAGTTTCTTTCTTATATATTCTTAGTACTTCATAATATTCTGTGATTACTTTTTTCTCTGGTGTACTATGAGCTTCGAGTATTTGTATGGATATGTCTTTCCTTTGGGGAAGTTTGCTTTTATAATGTTGTTGTAGATCTGTCTATATTTTTGATTTAGGATTCTTCTCTGTGATGGTTTGAATGAGCACCATGGGCTCATATCTTTGAATACTTAGGGCATTGCACTACTTGGAAGGATTACTAAGCATGGCCTTGTTCTAGTTAGTGTGGCCTTGTTGCAGAAGTTATGTCACTTGGGTTGGGATTTTTAGTTTCAAGTACCCAAAGGCTCTGAATCTTCCTGTTACCTGGAGATCTGGTTGTAGAACTCTGAACTACTTCTCCAGCATCATGTCTGACTTCATGCATCCATGGTCTGTACCATGATGACTATGGATTAAACCTCTGAAACTGCAAGCAAACCCCAATTAAATGCTTTCCTTTATAAGAGTTGCTGTGCCCATGATGTCTGTTGACAGCAATAGAACACTGTCTAAGACATTCCTCCTTATGAGATAACATAACTATAATTTTTAAAGTTTCAGTTTTTTCATGGTGTCCCATTTTTCCTGTGTATTTCTTTCATGTATGTTTGTTTTAATTTTTCATGTTTCTTGGTGTTTTGGTCTACTATCTCTGCTTGAGATTTGAGACCTGATATTCTATCTTGATTGGTTCATTCTACTTGTAAGACTTTCCTTTGAGTTTTCTAGATGAACCACTGGGATTTTCGTTTTCATTTTCATTAAAGCTTAAATTCTTCATTATTTCTAGTTATTTATTGTATTCTAACTTCAAATCCTGAATTGTATTCACCATTTTTATCAGCCTTATATCACTAAAGCACTTATTTTTCTTTAACCCCATCTCCTTAATTACATCGAACTCTACATGTCTTCTTTAAACTTACATTGTTTGATTAAGTTCATGATATATGTTTTAAATTCTGCATACATAAGTTCACAGAGATACACATTGGCGAGCTTTCCTTCAGGAAGGGTAGGTTTTTATAGAGTTGACCTTTCATATGTTGGTATTCCTGTGATTAGATCGAGCCGTGAAGACTTTGTTTATTCTGAATTTCTTCTAGACAGAGACAGCTGGAGAAGAGAAGATGTTGGGGACAGTTGAGTCGAGAGGTTGAAATTGACTTGGTTGGAATGAAATTAGGTACACATAGGGAAATTGGCTGGTAGAGAGAATGTGTTTTCTTTTCCACACCTGGACTGTGGGAGTAGATCTGCTTTGGTGGAAAAGTTAAGTATGATGTGGGAGAGTCCTGTGGTTTGTGAGATAGAATGACCAATAGCATCCAAAGCCTAGAAATCCTTTGCAATGAAGGAAGAAAAGATCATATCAAGCTGGTACACTGCCTGTGGCACTGAGATAGATCTGGTTGCCTATGAAAAAGTCATAGACAGGGAAGTCTGTCCTCTATGCCAGGTTAAACAGTGGAAGAATGGGTGGAAATCTGGGTAGAAGGTATGATGGCAGAAGAAGTCTAGAAGGGACCTGCAGATGGTTATAGGTATAACAGTTTCTGACTGTTGCCTAGAGACTAGGTGTGAGCCAGACTGAGTTGGTCAGACTAGGCCAAGATGCAGGATGTGATATCAAGACTGGACACTGTTTAGGGCTGGAAAGGAGTAGGAAACCTAGCTACCTAGTGGCTATAGAAGTGGTAAATAAGGGCAAGAATTGGCAAAGAATGTAGAACCAGATAGAAAGAATACTGGCTGCAGCTTAGAGGTAAACTGCAGTTTCATTACAAGTATAGAAGCCAGACTAGGCAGTGTCCTTGGCTGCATGACCCAGTCTATAACAGGCAGATTGCAGACAAACAAGGATGTTTGGGTGAGGATCCTTACCAGGCTTAATGCTGGAAGGAAACATTAGGCATCAGAGTATAGATGGGCTATCCTATTTGTTCATGTATGACTGGCTTGTTTTAACAAGTAAAAGTTAATTCTGTGCATTTTCTTGCAAGTGGCATCAATTAATTCTTTTTTTTTAATTTCCACTTTATATAGTATAGATATTTTGTAGTTCAATTTACTTATATAGTCACCTGAAGATAGGCACCTAGATGCATCTATAATTTGTCCACTGTGAACATTTCTGTAACAAACTAGCTATTAGACACTTGACTTTGACTCTCGTGGTTCTATTCTATGTGGTATGATGTTAATTCTCACTTTAATTTTGAGAAGTCTCTGTAGTGATTTCCAGCATGGTTGTTCCCACTTTTTGTATTCCTATCAATAATATGTGAGGGCTCCTTTTCCCTTGGTGGCTTTTATCTTTTTGATGAAAGCCCTCTGATTTCTGTGAGATGTAATCTCACTGTATTTTTCATCTGCAGTTCCCTGATGACTATGTATATTGAGTATTTCTTTCTGTAATTATTGGTTACTTGTGCATTTTTATAGTTACACATTTTCTTGGAAAGTATCCATTCAAGTCAAATACTTATTAATTGATTAATATATGATATTAACTGTTATTTTTCTATTTAATTTTTAATATATATCATCAAATACATATCAAACATATGTGGATATATACATGTAAATATATGTATATTTATATTTACATATAAATTTGCAATTTGCAAACATTTTTCTCACTCTTTGTATGTTGTCTCTCCCCTTCTTATTTTCCTCAAAGAATCTTTTTAAGCTGAGGAAACTCCATTTATCAATTCTAGCCCATTTCTTGACTTCTTAGAAGCCATTCTCAAAATGTTTCCCCCATGTTTTCTCTTGTCATATAGTAAATTATTTATTCCACTAAGGTTTATGATTTAATAATGTAAAAGATAAACTCCTGTATGCTCTTGCTAAGAACTCAAGCATGGTTTTCAGTCTTCTATTTATATGTGTCCTTTTTTTCATCACTACTTATTAAAAAGTTAGTACTCATGTAAAAAGCCAGACACCTGTAGTTGCTCAGGTTCATTTATCAAGTCTTCTTCATTCTTCCAGTCTATCACATGCATGTTTTGTAAGTATCATATTGTTTCTTAATAGTATAGTCTTATGATATAAATGCTGTTAGTGTGATACATAAACATATATTCATTTGTTTTATATTGTATTGACTATTAAAAGAATTTATGGTTATCACATAAAGAAAGCTATCTTAGTTCTATTTTCTATTGCTTAGATAATATTATAAGCAAAGGTTACTTGAGGAGGGAAGTATTTACTTCATATTATAGTTTCATAATACAAGAAAGTAAGAGCAGAGTCTCAAGAAAGAACTTGGAGGCAGGAATTGCTGCATAGGGTATGGAGGAATGATGGTTACTAGCTAATTCGTCCTGGTTTGCTCAGTGTGCTGTCTTGTGTTACCTAGGACCATTGGCACAGTGGTGATACATCCAACTGTGAGATGGGTTCTCTCATATCAATCATTAATCTAGAAAATGTACTACAGCCTTCTCCACAGGTCAATCCAGTGAGAACATTTTCTCTGTTGAGTCTTTCTCTTCCCAAATTGCCTCATTTACTGACATTAAACTACCCTACACAAATGCCATTAAATTTTTGATAGATATTGTATTAAATTTGTATGTAGTCTTTATTGATATAGTGTTTATTTTTTAAAACTAGGATCATAGGAGTTCTTTTTTATTTTTTATTTTTTTAAGGTTCATGTATTATTATATCTAAGTACTCTGTAGCTATCTTCAGACACACCAGAAGAGGGCATCAGATCTCATTGCAGATGGTTGCAAGCCACCATGTGGTTGCTGAGGTTTGAACTTAAGACCTTAGGATGAGCCATCTCTCCGCTGAGCCATCTCTCCAGCCCAATCATAGGAGTTCTATTCCAGGATCACAGGAGTTCTTCTAGTCTTTTGAATTTTCTTTCCTGTACCTTTTGGGGTTTTATACTTTTTATTATTGAAGTGTTTAACACCTTTGATTAAGTGTGATTTTAGGTTCTCCTTGGTGAAAGAAAAGAGAGGAGTCTCTTCCGGTGCTCTTTTCCAGTAAGTCTGTTGTTGGTAAATAAAACCTCACTGATGTTTTCATGAGGATGTGCAGTCTGCTGTTTACTTAAACTCTTTATCAGATCTAAGAGTCTTTGGGGATTTCTGGTTTTGTTTTATCTGTAGGTGTTTTAAGTGTAAAGCCATATCATTTGTAAGCAATGATGTTTTTGATGAATGAAGTTAAAGTCATCTAGGATTGCTGGAAACCAGAAAAATAATTTCTGTGTCAATTTTTAGAATAAAATGCAGAAGAGATCAGGCACATTCAGAGTGTTAGGGCTTCCTCTCACTTCCCTCTCCCTTACCACCTGCAAGAGGCAGGAAAGGCAGATAGCCCAGCCACCTCACCAGGGCAGTGTGAGAGACCTTGGCCTAAGGATGTGAGAGCTGGTGAACTGGTCCTGTGCCTCACTGGTTTCAGCACTCTATAAAGCTTGCCCTGGAGATGTAAGCATGGGAGAGCCACTCAGTTCTCTCCTCTTCTGCCTGCAGTGTGGTACAGTGGGCCTGGGAGAGATTCCCCCTCCTGTCCTTACTATTTGTGAACGGCAAGAGAGCTGATGCTGGTGGTCATCCAGCCTTGAGGGTGTGACAAGGGGAGAGCTAGTCCCACCCCTAGATGAGGCAGTACTAGAGAGCAACCCTTATGGTATGAGCATTGGTAACCTCCTCTGGCCTGCTGTCTGCAACAAGCACGAGAGCTGCTCCTGACCCTTACCTGGGCAGAGTGGATGAACCGTTCTTTTGGGCAAGGGTGAAAAGGAGATGGCAGGTTGAACAACAAAGCCACCACCCTGGCTCAGATTCAGGACCTTGATTTGGTCCACTCCAACATCTATCCCATCTATGAACTTCTGGAGCTCAGGAAGGGGTTGGCCCAGGAGATCAAAGCTGCAGGATCTCCATGATATATAGAATATCTAAGGACAGCCCAGGTAAGGATATAGTATTGATAGTGTAGGAGGAGTCAGAGGCCTTGAACTAAAGGGGCCTTGACTCTTGACTCGTTGCAATGACCATTTACAAGTGAAGATGTGTAGCTTCCACAACAAGATTTTATTTCTTATTTTTTATGTTATTTTTTTTCTCATTTTTTGTTTTTCTTTGTTTGGTTGGCTGATTGGTTATTTATTTCAGGGGAGGAGTAGCAAGCACAGAGGACATACATGGAAGGATAGAGGAGTTTGTGGGATTGTGGTGCATGACATAAAATTCACACACAAAAAAAATCAATCACTTTTTTGTTTGTTTGTTTGTTTTCAAGACAGGGTTTCTCAGTGTAGTCCTGGCTGTCCTGGAACTCACTTTGTAGTCCAGGCTGGCCTTGAACTCAATAAAAAATGAAGAAAATGCAAGGTCTTGACAATCAGACAGCTCATATTAAAAGTAGATACATACACACAAATACAAATGCACACACACACACACAAACACACATACCAATCACCACACAAGCACACAAATAATACACATATAACAATACACTCTTACAAACACACACACACAGAGACAGAGGGAGAGAGAGAAGAGAGGGGAGAGAGGGGGGAGGGGCAATAAATGCAATCAGAGAGTAAGACTACTCATTTTCCCAGAGCTGCTTTCCAAGTCTTCTGAAAAGTCTGGGCTTTTTTGGGACTGAGATGTGTTTCTCTTTACTGTAGAAATGACTGCTTTGGACTATTAAAAGGGATTTGTTCAGCACGATTGAAAAATGAAAGCTAATTTGTTCCTTCCTTGGCACCTATGAAAAATTGTAATTGGATCTGCCTGCTAAAAGTGCACTGAATATTTGTCTCACACAGAGAGAAGAAACAGGAAGTCAGCCATTTTAAAGGTTTAAGTGACAAGGACAATAATCTAACTAGAGCCTGTTTTCCTTGTCTGTCTGCCTGCTGGTTATCTATCTGATTCATTTACCTGATTCATTTTGACTTTTTCCTTTCCTATTTACAGCCCTTTTATTGGCTTTTATTGAGTTATGCTGAAATCCAGAATTAATGTTGGAAATCTTATTCTGATTCTAGATTTCAGATGGAATCTTTCATTTTATATATTTACTATAGTAGTAATACAAGATTTTGAGCCATATTTCCCTTGCTTGTGTTTATGCTTACCTGTGAAAAATCAGCTTCTCATGTGTCCTTTCTCTTCTGGAAAGTTGCAGGATATACTTGGTGGAGAAAGTGTTTTAGATGAACCACTCTGAATCTCCAACTCACTTGTTAATTGAGAAGTGTTGACTATTGTATTCTTTTGAATTAATTATTTTTGTTCTCCTGGGTTCTAAAAGTAGTCATTCCTTTTCTGTTTCTACCAGTAATGTGAATGTAGTTAAGAAAAATTTTGATTTAAATGTATTAAATTATTTGTATTATTGTCTGCTTATTTCTCTTTAGCATGGCCTTTTCTCACTATTCATATTTTCTAATATCTCTCTTTCACTTAACATGATTAAATGCTAAAATGTTATATGTTCTATGCCTTTATTTTTTTGAAGAATATTACAAGATTTTAGTTCCTGTTCCTTATAATACTATTATTGGTATCAATATTGTCCATTTAAGAAGAATGTGTTATTACTGAGTGCAATTGTTGTTGTATATGGGATTTTATTTGTTTTGTTTTGTTCTGATTTGTTTTGAGCCATGTTCTCTTTATATTTTCTCTCTAGGTTTTGAAATACTGGGCTCACTGACTCATGGGATCCTCTTGTCTTAAATCTTGGGTAACTAGGAGTATTCGTATGTGCAAGGAATATTTCTAATATTTTAAATAATGATTTTCTGGTAATAACCATAATGACATAAGTATTATCTCTAACTTATAAAGTAAAAAATGTTAAAAATAGAATTGGAAAGATTAACTAGATTAATCACAGGTATGTATATAACATTTTAAAAAAATGGATTTAGGGTGAGCAAAATCTTACCTCAGTTTCATTTTATAGGTTGACATAAACAGTGAATGTTAAGTTTTAAAATAGCATGTATATTGGTCATTCTTTGATAAATGTTCTTACATATATAATTAAAAGGCAAAGTACAAAATTATTAAATTAGGGTACAAATAAACAAAATATTGTTCTAAGCTAGATATCAATTTGAATATGGATTCAAGTTCAGCCTGGCAAATAATTTAGTATTTTGTTATCTCAATGAACACAACTGTACCTTCTGCCTTCACAATTAAACATTCCTACCACATTTTTTCTTCCAGCAATTTGCTTACAGATCTCTTGATTTTTGAGATTACCATTTGATTTTTATTTTGGTATAGTTAATTGTAAATATAGTTGCACTCCTATTTTAATGATGTTTCAAAAGGAAAAGAGATATGCAATTTTGTGAAGTTTTCAAGTTTTAACATCAGTCATAAAAATATCCACAATGTAAAAATTTAACTGATTTTTTAACAGGGGTATTTGAAAATCAATAAAGATCCAGGAAAACAATTATGTGGAGAAAAAGCATGTGTTATGCAAGCCTGAAGACCTGAGTTCACCTCCTGATTCCAGTTTAGAAGAGAACCAATTCCTAGAATTTGTCCTCTGACCTTCCTCGTCATTCTGTAACATGCCCACACCTGTACATACATATTAATAAAATAAAACTGTATAGAAATAAAAAGCAATAAATATTAAAATTTTATTCAGTAACACCATACCATGTTTTCTTACAATTTAAAAAGCTACTGTCCATAAACACAATCTACTACATAAACAAATGCAAAGGACAAAACATATTATCATTTTATTGGCTGCTAAAAAAGCACTTGACAAAACTCAACATCCCTTCATGTTAAAAGTCTTGGAAAGATCAGGAATTCAAGGACCATATCTAAGCATAGTAAAAGCAATATACAACAAACCAGTAGCCAACATCAACTTGAAGAAACCCCACTAAAATCAGGAACTAGACAACTCTTGTCACTCTCTCCCTATCTATTAAATATAGTACTTGAAGTTCTAGCTAGAGCAATTGGACAACAAAAGGAGGTCAAGAGGATGCAAATAGGAAAGGAACAAGTCAAAATATCACTATTTGAAGATGATATGATAGTATAGGTGACACCAAAAATTCCACCAGAGAACTCCTAAACCTGATAAATAATATCACCAAAGTGGTTGGATATAAAATTCACTCAAACAAACCAATAGCCTTCCTCTACTCAAAGGATAAACAGGCTGAGAAAGAAATTAGGGAAACAATATGCTTCATAATAGTCACAAATAATATAAAATACCTCGGTGTGATTCTAACCAAGCAAGTGAAAGATTTGTATAACAAGAACTTCAAGTTTCTGGAGAAAGAAATCAAAGATGATCTCAGAAGTTGGAAAGATCTCCCATGCCCATGGATTGGCAGGATTAATATAGTAAAAATGGCCATCTTGCCAAAAGCAATTTATAGATTCAATGCAATCACCTTCAAAATCCCAACTCAATTCTTCATAGAGTTAGCAAGAGCAATTCTCAAATTCATTTGGAATAACAAAAAAACTAGGATAGCAAAAACTATTCTCAAAAGTAAAAGAACTTCTGGCAGAATCATCATCTCTGACCTCAAGCTATATTACAGAGAAACGGTGTTAAAAAAAAAAATGTATGATATGGGTTCACTGACAGGCAGATAGATCAATGGAATAGAATTGAAGGCCCAGAAATGAAGCCACACACCTATGGTCACTTGATCATTGACAAAGGAGCTAAAACCATCTAGTGGGGAAAAAAAACAAAACAAAACACAGAATTTTCAACAAATGGTGCTGGTTCTGAAAGACGTAAAACGTGAGGACTTCCCCACTTTCTGACTCAGGAGAGGTGACACCCCAAATCACTCATGAGAAATGGTCTTGATGCAAACAGCAGCGGATTTTTATTTCAAGACCTCTTGGGCCCACAGTCAAGCACCCTGTGCACCCCACAGGGATAAAGGACCATGGTGCCCTGAGTAGCTGGAAGAGGGGATATTTAAGGGAAGAAACTGCAAAGAATGGGAAGGATAAGATCACAAATAATGGGGAAGCTTAGTAACCATAATAAGAATGGGGATGATGAGTTACAGGTCATCTCTGACAGAAGGGTTACAGGCTATCTTTGGCAAGCATTCCAAAAGAAATGGGAAAGCTGAGCAAACATCTTAAGGGGATGATGAGTTTCAGTTCATCTTTAATGTAAAGGTTACAGGCTATCTTTGGCAAACATCCCTGGTCCCTTACACAATGAGTCAGGCGCCTGCGTGGGTCACCCAGTGGTCATTGGCTTCTCAGGCTGAAGCAAAGAACTTCATTCTGGCTTTGCCTCTAGGGGTCTGGGAAACATATTGAGCTGGGGTCTTACAGTTCAACTGGAGGTCAGCATGTAGAAGAATGCAAATCAACTCATTCTTATCTCCTTGTACAAACCTCAAGTCCAAATGAATTGAGGATCTCCACATAAAACAAGATACGCTGAAAGTAATAGAGGATAAAGTGGGAAAGAACCTCAAACACATGGTCACAGGGGAAATTTTCCTGAACAGAACACCAAATTGCTTATGCTCTGACATCAAGAATTAACAAATGTGACCTCATAAAATTACAAAGCTGATATAAGGCGAAAGACACTGTCAATAGGACAAAATGGCAACAAACAGATTGGGAAAAGATCCTACACCTAATAGGGGACTAATTTCCAATAGATACAAAGAAGTCAAGAAGTTAACTCTAAAAATCAAATAACCCTATTAAAAATGAGGTGCAGAGCTAAACAATGAATTCTCAACTGAAGAATACCGAATTGCCTAGAAGCACCTAAAGAAATGTTCAACATTCTTAGTAATCAGGGAAATGGGAATCAAAACAACCCTGAGATTCCACCTCACACAAGTCAGAATGGTTAAGATAAAAAATGCAGGTGACAGCTGATGCTGGTGAGGATGGGGAGAAAGAGGAACACTCCTCCATTTTTGATGAAATTGCAAGCTCTTACAACCACTCTGGAAATCAGTCTGACGTTTTCTCAGAAAATCGGACATAGTATTGCTTGAGGTTCCAGCTATACCACTCCTGGGCATATACCCAAAAGATTCTCCAGCATATAACAAGGACACATGCTCAACTATGTTTATAGCAGTCTTATATATTAATAGCCAGAAACTGAAAAGAACCCAAATTTCCTTCAACAAGGAATAGATACAGAAAATGTGGTACACAATGGAGTACTATTTAACTATTAAAAGCAATGACTACATGAATTTCTTAGGCAAATGGATGGAACTAGAAAATATCTTGAGTGAGGTAGGCCAATCACAAAAGAACACACATGGTATTCACTCACTGTTAAGTCGACCTTAGCCCAAATACTCAGAATACCCAAGATATAATTCACAGACCACATGAAGCTCAGGAAGCGTGGGTCCTTTTGTCTTTCCTAGAAAGAGGAACAAAGTCCTCACGGGAGCAAATAGGGAGACAAAAGGTGGCACAGAGACTAAAGGAAAGGCCATCCAGAGACTGTGTCACCTGGGGACCCATCCCATATACTGTCACAAAAGGCAGACATTATTGTGGATGCCAAGAAGTTCATGCTGACAGCAGCCTGATATAGCTGTCTCCTGAGAGCCTATGCCAGTGCCTGACAAATACAGAGGCAGATGCTCGAAAGCCAACTATTGGATTGAATGAGGGGTCCCTTATGTGGTTCCCAATGAAGGACTTAGAGAAGGGACTGAATGAGTTGAAGGGGTTTGCAACACAATAGGAAGAACAAAACTATGAACCAACCAGACCCCTAAGAGTTCCCAGGGATTAAGCCACAAACCAAGTAGTACACATGGAGGAAACCATGGCTCCAGCTGCATATGTAGCAGAGGATGGTCTTGTCCATTAACAATGGAAGAAGAGACCCTTTGTCTTTTGAAGCCCGATGCCCAAGTGTAGGGGAATTCTAAGTGGGGAAGCAGGAGTGGGCAGGTGGGTATGGTAACACCCTAATAAAAGCAGGGGTGGGATGGGGGATCCTGAGGGGGGAACAGGGAAAGAGGATAACATTTTAAATATAAATAAAGAGAATATTCAATTAAAAAATAAGTGAGGACAGTATCTTAGGCCACCAGTAGCATTCATAGCCTGGACCAGAAGCACAAGAGGTAGACCCTCATTCCACTTTCCCACTCACCTGTGACTCCAGCCAGTAAACATAAGTGTCCTCTGAGCATATATGGAATCATCCTGGCCAGAATATTCAAGCAATTCCTGGTCCCAAACAACCACCCTTTTATGACTTTTGGACCTACAAAGTAAAGCCTATGTTTTTCTCCAAATGGATTTCCCTTAGAAAGGACCAGAAGCAAGGGATGGCTGCTGGGGAAGGGTTTGTACCCTAAAACAAATAATAAAAAACCCTACAGTCTAAATTTAATTAGCAAGGAAGTGAGAAAGACACAAGAAACTTGGTATTTCAGGCAGCTTCACTTTGGCTAAGCTAGAGAAAACTAAATTCCCCTGCCTTCTTCTGGATAGTTATCAAAATAAAAGATGAGACCTCTTCTTGTCATTGAAATTATTAATTTCAATGTTTTAGTGATAAAATTACTATGAAGATCAAACTCTCCATGTGAAGCATGAAACAAGGAAAGATATATTTCATGTTGTGTGAACTAGAAAAATAAAGTCTTATATTAATGTTTAATTTTCCTTTCCTAAGACTTTATGCATTAGTGAAAAAGGGAGGGCAAGGGAAAGAAAATTCAAGGTTATTTTAGCATTCTTCATGATTATTCTTATCAATACACTAAAGTGGACTGAGCATTTGCTTAGCTGACATTGGAGTACATATGGTTTCTGTGGAGATTTGCAGATCCCAACAACAGCAATACCTCAGTCTCTGGTTTCAACAGCTATCTTACTTAGTGTTTCTATTGCGGTGAAAAGACAAAGGCAACCCTTACAAAGGTAAACATTTAATTGGTTCTCTGGCTTACAGTTTCAGAGGTTTGGTCTATTATCAGCATGTTTGGAAATATGGTGCCATACAGGCAGGATCGGTGCTGGAAAAAAAGTTAAAAGTTTTATATCTTGATCCAAAGACAACAGAAGGATACTGGGTTCAACACAGGGTGTAGGTTGAGCATAAAAGACCCCAAAGCCTGCCTCCACAGTGATGTAATTCCTAAAACAAGATTTCACCCACCCCAGTAATGCTATATCTTCTAATAATGTCACTCCCTAAGGCCAAGCATTCAAACACATGAGCCTATGGTGACTGTCTAGAATCTGAAAATGGAAATAGAAACAATAAAGAAATCACAGATGAAGGCAACCCTGAAGATGGAAAACCTAGCAAAGAGATCAAGAGTTACAGATGTAAGCATCACCAACAGATTACAAGAGATAGATGAGAGAATCTCGGGTATAGAAGATACCATAGAAGACACAATAATCAAAGAAAATACAAAGTGCAAAAAGCTAACTCCAAATATCCAGGAAATCCAGGACACAATAGACAGACAAAACCTAATAGAGAAAGAGGAGAATCCAAATTCAAAAGGCCAGAGGGGAAACACGTGCCCTTCCCCCAGCTTTAAGCAGGCTAAATAGACCTTAAGTGTTTGCCACAGTTGGCCCTTAAGACCCAGGTGTAGTCAATTTCCTATGGGAGTAGATTGCCTGCTGAGCTTGCTTTGCAACTCAATCCAGCTGAAACAAAGGATGGGTCTGAGGACCCTCTCTATGTAAATACAGTGCTGACTATTAAACTTTGAGCCTTGGTCCAAATATTTTATCTTGGCTTCATCCTACTTTTTCATCCTGTCCTTTTCATTTAAATCCCCCTTTCAGGTAACCCAGTTCATCCATGACTGCTGGACAGCTACAGGAATCAAATATTTACAGGGGATAGAGGGAGGTAGGAACTTAGGTGGGAGTGGGGAGGAGGAGGTTAAAAGTGGGGTGGGGTAGGCAGGATCTGGTATGGGAGAAGACTGGAATGGAGTTCAGAGGACCAGGATAATGAGTAGATATATGTAGCAATGAGGGGTGGGGAATGGGTAGAAACCACTAGAAAGACCCAGAGACCAGGGATTTGAGAGGCTTCCAGGATCTAATGAAGGTTGTTATTAGTTGAAACATCCAACAGCAGGGAGTTAGAACCTGAAGAGACCACCTCCAGTAGATAGACTTAGCCTCCAGTAGAAAAATGGGGCCACCCACCCATCTCAAAAATTTTAAGCCAGAATTCTTCATGTCTAAAGGAAATGCAGGGGCAAAAAAGGGAACAAAGACTGAAGGAAAAGCCACCTAAAGACCGATCCCATCCACAGACAACAAGCCCCTATATTATCGTTGATTCCAAGAAGTAGTTAAAGACAGGAGCCTAGTATGGCTGTCCTGAGAGGCTTTCCCAGCTCATGACTAAGACAGATGCTGATAATACAGAAGCGGGTGCTCACAGTCATCTATGGGATGGAACACATGGTGCCCAATGGAGGAGCTAGAGAAAGTACGACAGGAGCTGAATGAGTCTGCAACCCTATAAGAGGAACAACAATATGAACTGACCAGAACCTCCAGAACTCCTGTCTCTAGCTCTACATGTAGCAGAAGATGGCCTAGTCGGCCATCATTCAGAAGAGAGGCCCCTTGGTATTGCAAACTTTATATGCCCCAGTACAAAGGAATGCCAGGGCCAAGAAGTGGAAGTGGGTGGGTAGGGGAGAAGGGGTGGGGGGGTAGAGGGAACTTTCGGGATAGCATTTGAAATGTAAATTAAGATCATGTAGAAGAATTCGAATTGACCCATTCTTATCCCCTTGTACAAAGCTTAAGTCTAAGTGGATCAAAGACCTCCACATAAAACCAGACACACTGAAATTTATAGAGGAGAAAGTTGCGGAAACCCTCGAAGATATGAGCACAGGGGAAAGATTCCTAAACAGAAGAGCAATGGCCTGTGCAGTCAGATCAAGAATTGACAAATGGGACCTTATGAAATTGCAAAGCTTCTGTAAGGCAAAAGACACAGTCAGCAAGACAAAAAGGCCACCAACAGATTGGGAAAGGATTTTTACCAGTCCTAAATCTGATAGTGGATTAATTTCCAACATCTACAAAGAGCTAAAGAAGCTGAACTCCAGAAAAACGAATAACCCCATTAAAAATGGGGTACAGAGCTAAACAAAGAATTCTCAACTGAGGAATTCCAAATGCCTGAGAAACACCTGAAAAAATGTTCAACATCCTTACTCATTAGGGAAATGCAAATCAAAACAACACTGAGATTCCACCTCATACCAGTCTGAATGGCTAAGATCAAAAATTCAGGTGACAGCAGATGCTGGCGAGGATGTGGAGAAAGAGGAACACTCCTCCATTGCTGGTGGGATTGCAAGCTTGGACAACCATTCTGGAAGTCAGTCTGGTGTTATCTCAGAAAATTGAACGTAGTACTACCAGAGGATCCAGCAATACCTCTCCTGGGCATATACCTAGAAGATGTTCCAACCAGTAAAAAGGACACATGTTCCACTATGTTCATAGCAGCCTTATTTATAATAGCCAGAAGCTGGAAAGAACCCAGATGTCCCTCAACAGAGGAATGGATACAGAAAATGTGGTACATCTACACAATGGAGCACTATTCTGCTATTAAAAAAATGAATTTATGAAATTCTTGGGCAAATGGATATATCTGGAGGATATAATCCTTAGTGAGGTAACCCAATCACAAAAGAAGTCATTGGATATGCACTCACTAATAAATGGATATTAGCCCAGAAACTTAGAATATCCAAGATACAATTTGCAAAACACAAGAAAATCAAGAAGGAAGACCAGCACGTGGATACTTCATTCCTCCTGTGAATAGGAAACAAAATACCCATGAAAGGAGTTACAGAGACAAAGTTTAGAGCTAAGATGAAAGGATGGACCATACAGAGACTACCCCACCAGGGGGGATCCATCCCATAATCAGTCATTAAACTCAGACACTATGGCATAGGACAGCAAGTGCCTACTTAAGGGACTTGATATAGCTGTCTCGTACAGAAGTGGATGCTCATAATCATATATAAGATGGAACACAGGGCCCACAATGGAGAAGCTAGCGATAGAACCCAGGAGCTGAAGGGGTCTGCAACCCTAGAAGAGGAGCAATAATATGAACTAACCAGAACCCCCAGAACTTGTGTCTCTAGCTCCATATGTAGCAGAAGATGGCCTACTTGGCCATCATTGGGAAGAGAGGCCACTTAGTACTGCAATCTTTATATGCCCCAATACAGGAGAATGCCAGGGCCAAAAAGTGGGAGTGGGTGGACAGGGGAGCAGGGAGGGGGGAGGGGGGAGGGGACTTTCGGAATAGCATTTGAAATGTAAATTAAGAAAATATCTAATAAAAAATTGGAAAAAAAAGAAAAAAAAAGAAAATATCTAATAAAAAAATTGGGGTGAAAAGAAAAATAAAAAGAAACACCTGAAGAAAAAAAAACAAAAAAAAAACAAAAAAAGACAGATGCTGATTCTCACAGCCAAACATTGGTCTAAGCCTGGGGACTCCAATGATAAAGAACTCCTAAACAAAGAGTACACATGGAGGGATCCATGGCTCCTACTATATATGTAGCAGAGGGCTGCCTTATCTGCAATCAGTGAGAGGGGAGGTGTTTGTCCTGTGGAGTCTCAATTCTCCAGAGAAGATGGATGCTAGTTGTGGGAGGCTAGAGTGGGTGGATAGGGGATGGAACACCCTCTTAGAGGCAAAGGGAGGCAAGATGGTGTGGAGGGTCCATAAAGAGGAGACCAGGAAGAGGGTCAACATCTGAAATGTAAATAAATATAATAATGTAAAATTAAATAAAATAAGAAACACTAAACTGGAAGCCATAATAGGTACGCTGAGGGTCTACAGCAGATCCATCGAGGCATGCTTCTTCCATCTATGTGAGTTGATTTAAGCTTTTCTTTCTTTCTTTCTTTCTTTCTTTCTTTCTTTCTTTCTTTTTCTTTTTTCTTTTTTCTTTTTTCTTTTTTCTTTTTTTCCTAGAGAGGGTTTCTCTGTGTAGCCCTGGCTGTCCTGGAACTCACTTTGTAGACCAGGCTGGCCTCGAACTCAGAAATCTGCCTGCCTCTGCCTCCCACGTGCTGGGATTAAAGGCATGTGCCACAATTTGAGCTTTTCTTATTGATTTAGAGGGCCTTGTATTCTTGATATCCTCCATTCCTTCTGGCTCTTACAATATGAGTTCGTCGAGGAGAGATTTGATAGAAATATCTAATTTCAGTCTGAATGTTCCAACTTCTCTGTTTCTTTGCATAGTGTATAACACTGAATCTCTGCACTTGTTCACATCTGCTATAAGAAGAATCCTCCCTAAATATGGCTAAGCAAGGATCTGATCTATGAGTAGAAAAGAATGCCATTAGAAGCCATATTATTGCTACTTGTTTCATTCTTTCTTTATTTTTTAGAACAGCAATATTTGATCTTACCCTATGTCTCTTGGCTACCTAGTCTTTGATTCTTGGTCACCCAAGCAGTGTCAGGTATGAGTTAAATCTCTTAGCGCAGGTCTTAAGTTAAATCATTGTTAGATACTCCCATGAGCTTTGTGCCACCATTGCTCAAGCATATCTGGCAATCATTGTAGATCAAAATGTTTGTGGATGGCTTAATGTTTTTGATAGCATGATGAATATCTTCCTGTTTGAAAGGTTCTAGAACATAATGTAGGTACCCAGCTCTAATTCTCCAAGTTCAAAGTTTATATATATATATATATATATATATATATATATATATATATATATATATATACTGTCTTCAGCAGTGGGCCTTGCTCTCAGTTTGTGGATAGCACACTTTTATCATGGCAATAGCCTGTGTTGCTTAGGGATTTCTATGAAAGTTCATTGACCAAAAACTCAATTAGATATAACTCAATTTCAGTGCTGGAAGACTTACTTCATGACAAGAGATGGACAGGAGTGACTATGACCCCCTCATCATTTGGAGATTTTATTTAGATTGCCTTCATATTTGTATATAATTTAGGAAGTTTCCATTGTACCCCTCCAGTGGCCTTTAATTTTATATGTCTGTTCAAATATTTCTTCCCTTTCTTATCTTTTCCCTCAACCCCATCTGATATCCATTCTTGTCCCCAACCCTCCATATATTTGGCAAGACAGGACATGGATATTTGGGGAAATAGCACTTAAATATCTTTGTAAGTCATTGTTCAAGCTACCTCAGCAACCAGATAGTATTGTTTTTATTACACTTTCATAGGAGATTAGGTGTATATACAATATTTGTCAATAATGTCTCCTTAAATAGGTTATGCTTCTAAAAATAGCTAGCTCTGACTAGATATGTCCACATCTTATGAAGGCTAAGCTCCAAGGAAGGAATGTTAAAAGGTTCTAACAGTGTCTTTCTTTACCTTCTCAAATTCATATTACTGATACAAAATCACCAAGTTCTGAGTATGTTTCTATCAATTTTATGACAATTAAGTCTGTTGTATTCTGTGCAATAGTCAGCATTTACAAAAGTGTTCTTATATTGCATGGTTCTGTAATCTTTGTGTGGTAAGCTGTGTCTTATGCTATATATATGTCATTCCAGAGCACAGGCTGATGAATAGTATCAGTGAAGGAATAGCTAGTAGAAGAAGCAGATGGCTAATAGAGACAGATAACAGCATGTATAATTTCCTCTCATAATATACCTCCTCCAGTCTAGGTCATTTTATATGTAAAGTAAGCCACTTGCCAAAACTAGACACTGGAGATAAGATAAAAGTTTTACCTTTTATAAGGTAATACATGTCAAATTTCAAAATTTGTACATGCAAACTTCAGTTGAAAAGAAAGATGAAACTTATTGGACCTCATAAAACAATCACCTATTCTTGTGACTGTATTTTCTAGTAGAAAGGAAACAACTATGTACTTTGTTTTCCTAAAATCACTGAGATCAAGTCCTGTCTTTTATTACTTAGAAGCAACAGAAATTAACAGAAGTATTTTTTGATATAGAAATATTTTAGAGACATAAATTTAACTTGACATTGTTGGAATTCATAAAAGCCAGAATAGTCATATAATTACTACATTTTTTTTTACTGAGTGTAGAAAATACACAAAGAATGTAACTTTATAATCTATTGTCAATTCCATTGTTCCTTAGAATAGACCATTGATCTATTAAATGGCCTATGTACCATGAAGTAACCATGTTTCTAACCCAACATTTTCGGTTAAAATAAGCAATTACATAAAATTAGTCATTGAAGGATGGCAGGTTTAAAAATCTCAGAGTGATCCTGTAGACAATGTGAGTTTTTTCTATTGCTGTTTCTTGTTTCTTTCTGGCTAGACATGCCACTCAAATAATGATGAGCTTAGTATATTAGAATTTCTAGATGACAGAACCAATGGAATAAATATATACTCAAAGAGGGTGTAACATTTGACTTTCACAAAAATCTCTGAGTAGTCAAACAATGGCTGTCTCAAAAAGGGTGGCCCATATCATTCAGAGATCATGCACCGAACCCTCAAGAGACTGAAGGCTCCAGAGAGTTTAGAGATCAGATGGGGTTGAGGGTATTTCCATGTGGAGACAGGTGTGGTGGGGAGGAGGTGTGGCATGTGGAGCAGTTGGAAGGAAGGAGGAGAGGGGCAGGGAATGGAATATGGGGTGTAAAATAAAATAATAATAATAATAATAATAATAGGACCAGAATCAAGTAGTTGCTCAAGTTACACAGCTGGGTGTTGCAGAAGCCCTAGTATAGTAAGGAAGGTCAGGCATATTTCTAGTCAGCAGATGACCTTCAGTTTGTGGTAGCCCAAAGAAGATTACTCTATTATCAGGAGACTATCTATCAGTAGCAACAATAGATAGATGAACCTACCACCAAAGGGAAGGCAAGCAGTCAAAAGGAAAACTTTCCTTTTGGAGCTACATTTTTCAGGAAGTTGTTACTCATATTTATAGTGGTTCATTCTACTTCAAATACTGTGATCAAGAGAATTTCTCACAGAAGTAGCCAGTTGCCTGTCTTATAATGGACTCCAAATCTACCAAATTTAACAACCAAGATTAATCATAAAACTTAGTTGTCATATAAATAATACTAAAAGAAAAAAATAAAAGGAAAGGCACAGGAAGGATCATGGAAGAAATGTGAGAACCTATAAAAAGACCAAATGTCTTTTAATATTAGTACTCTCAATTCTCCAGCCAGAAGACATAGGATTTTACAGTCTTTAATAAAAACATCTTATCTTTAAATAAGAAACACAGCCAGTCCTTCTTAAATATATCCAAATAATAGAAAGTGAAGGAATACTCTCTATTTTTGTGAATCCAGTATCATGCTAGTACCAAATCCAGATGAAGAGTAAAAAGATGGAGAAAAGGATTCTCATCAAATAGAACCAGGAAGGAAGCAAGTAACAATATCTCACAAAATATAATTAAAATGAAAACTAATACAAAGAGATAAAGAAGGACACTTCATTCTAATCAAGAAAATATTTAACTAAGGATACAGTATGCACCAAACTGTGGTGCATGCAAACACATTAAATGTATAATACTATAATTAAGTATACAAATTAACATCAACCCATTAGTAATACTTGGTTCTGATGTTCCACTTTCTTCAATAGATAGGTCATCTGGATAAAATATGAATAAGCAGAGAACCATCCAAATTACATGACCTCTATGTCAAATAGACTTAATAGAGATCTACAGAGTACATCATCAAACACCAAAGAATATACATTTTAATAAGGATGTCATGAAAGCTCTTTAAAAAGGAATATATCCTGGGACACACACATACACACACAAATTTTAACAAATTCATGAACAATGAAATAGCTTTGTATATTCTATCTGACCACAATGCACTAGAATTTATGACTGACTGAACACAAATTCTCTAGTAAGTGCACAAATTCATGGAGATTGAATAATGACTTATTACTGAATCATGAATGGATTAAAGAAATCAAGAGAAAATTTTTCTAAGTTTCTAAATTAAAATGGTAAACATATACAAAGTTTTCTCTGATACATTAAAACTACTTCAATAAGAGAAATTCATGGTTTTAAGTGTATGAATTTTAACTAATCATAACAGAGTTAACAATGCAACTCAAAAATATAGAAAAACAAGGACCAAACAAATCCAAACTGAAAAGGTTACAAAAAAAATAAAATCCAGACCCCAAAGTAAATAAATAAATATGAACTATTAAATAATCAAGTAATATAGAAACTGAGTGTTCAGAAAGATAAACAAGACTAACACACCCTTGGATCAACAATCAAAAGAAAGAATAAAATGACTCAAATGAACAGAATCAGAAATGACCTTTAAAACAATTTTACATCAAAGAAATTTAGATTATAAAGGAATACTCTTTTAAAAGTTAAATTCCAATTAAGTTAGAAAAACTTAATAAAATTAAGAAGTTTGTAGATTCAAACCAACCACCGAAATTATAACAAGAGTAAAACAACAACCTAAACATACCCATAGTTAACATGGAAATTGATATGGTAATTAAAATGTATCCAACTTTGCCATTGGTTGCCCAGATGAATTCAGAATAACCACAGACATTTCTTCTTAAATCATTCAAAGTTCAAGAAGGAGAAAGAACCTCTTTAACTCTTTCTATAAAGCCAGTATTACTCTAATACCAAACCACATTAACACACACACACACACACACACACACACACACACGCACACACACACACAGGCTAACAGCCCTGATTAATATAGCATCAAATGTCCTCAATAAAATAATTCCCAGAGAAATACAAACAGGCATCAAAAAAATATCTACCATAACCAAGTTGACTTTATCCCTGAGAATCAATATCTTTTCAGCACACTGAAGGCCACAAATATAATAAATCATATAAATAGATTTAAAGACTAATGTTACATGATCATGTCAATAGATGATAAAAATATATTTGATAAAGCCAATGTTCATTCATCATATAGGTTTTAGAGAAAATAGGAATGAAGGGAGCATATCTTAACACAATATAAAACTATATATAAGAAACCCAAAGCCAACATTATCATGAATGATGAATAGTTTGAAGCAATCCTACTGAAATCTGGAACACAACATTGCTGTCCAATATCACCAATACCTTTAATATATTTTTTCAAGTACTTTCAGGAACAATATTGCAAGAAAACAAAGGGATACAAATAGAAAGTCAAACTGTCTCTATTTGCAGGTGCCGTAATATTTTACATAACAGACTAAAATTTTTGCTAGAAAAGTTCTAGACTCCATCGACAATTTTATCAGTGTGGAAAGTTACAGAAACTATGTGGAAAATAAATTGCTTTTCTATGCACAACTTGCATACAACGAAAGAGATCATGTATATACTTCTATTCACAGTAACTTAAGGAAAATAAAAGAGCTAAACAATAAACCAAACAATGGGAATAATATAGCTTTAAATGAAAATTTTATTGCACTGAAGAAAAAGAAAGTGGAAAGGCATCTTTTGTTCATGGTTTGGTAGAATTAATATTGTAAAACTGACCATTCTACCAATCTAAACATTTATATTATATTCTAAACATTATTCTACCAATCTAAACATTTATATTATTATTCAAAGACATAAAAACTATATTAAAATTTATATGGGATGAACATGATGACCAATGCAATTTATAGAAGGAGGGGTTATTTGGACTTATAGATTTAAAGACATAATTTTTCATCACCATCATAGTGGGAAGCATGGGGGTAGGCAGTCAGGTGTAGTGTAGAACCAACTGAGAGTTCTTGTTTTGATTATCACAAAGCAAGCAGAGAGTACAGTGGAGGAGATGGGAGGCTTTTAATACCTTAAGCCTGCTCAAAGTGATCTTCTTCCAACAAAGAAAGCATACTTCCTAGTCCTTTCCATACAGCCAGCAACCTTGGACCAACCATACACATTTATGAACGGATGGGGACATTCTCATTCAAACCATTACATTCCTCGTCAAAAAACAAAAACAAAAACAAAAACAAAACAAACAAACAAAAAAAAAACAAAAAAACAAATCTCTCTGCAATAGAGACCTTTATAGAAAAGCATAGCCAAGCAAAATGCAGAGATAAGTATGATACCCAGTCTCAACTGATAAACCTGTAACACAACTCCTGCAATCAAGGCTTAGTGATCACTGTGGAAGAGGAGGCAGAAAGATTATAAAGATCCGGAAGAAAAAATTGCTGTAAGATTGTGTCTCCAAGAAATATCTCAAAAGCTACAGCCACAAATTTCCATCAACATGACTACCTAAACAACATACAGAAGAGGATGAAACAAGTAGACATTCTAATACAGAAGAGGACGATCTCATGAGGCTCCAATTCTAGACAAAGAACTACAGGAAAATAAGAAATTCAAGGAAAAGAAGTTTCCCCAAGGATAAACCTCCAACTAAGTAGGTCATTCAGAAAATGTGTGTGTGTGTGTGTGTGTGTGTGTGTGTGTGTGAGTGAGTGTGTGGATGTGTACGAGTAACATTATGGACTGAAAAGAATGTATTTATATAATATTTAGAAATATAGAACAACAAATTAAAAAAAGAGGCCATGAATTTATGAGAGTAGAAGCACTGTGCATGCAAGGCATTAGAGAGGAGAAAGGAAAGGGGACAATGATTTTAATATATTTTAATTTCAAAGCATTAAGAAAGAAATATTAACTAAAAGTTGAAGTAAGACCATTATTATTTTTCTAGCAGCATTTCCTGTTAAGTACTAAATGGGAAAGAGAATAATATAGAATAAGATGACAAGGAGGAGTAATGAGAAAAATGATGTTCAAAATTGGTAAGATTAAGAGAAAGAACACCATTTTCACCATAATTAGTAAACTGGAAGAAACGGATAAGTATTGATTGCTCCCAGAGGTTGTTCTAAAGATACCATTAATAATAAACTAAATATTAGCCCTATTCTTTATTATTGTGACCTTAACTTATTGGCTCATGTTCTAATAGTAATAAAAAACAGTCTAGTATTGTCATAATATTGATCAATGGGATAGATTTAAACACCTGAAAATATATCCACACAACTATGGAGATTGATTTTGGATAAAGAAGCCAGAAATAGACAATGTTTTCTACAAATGGTGCTGCTCAAACTGAATGTCTGCAAGTAGAAGAATGCAAATAAATTCATAATTTTTACCTTGCATGAAAATAACTCCAAATGCATCAAAGACTTCAACATAAAAGTAGATATACTGAACATCATAGAAGAGAAAGTGGGTAAAATCTTTGAACTTATTGGCACAGACAGGAGAAGACTTTCTGAAGAGAACACTATTAGCACATACATTAAATTGAAATATTACTGAGATGCCTCTTCTTGGGAAAGAACAACTCAATCAAGACAAAATAATAATCTAAAAACAAGAAAAGATTTTACCAACTATATATCTGATATTGGACTAGTATCCAAAATATCTAAAGAACTCTAAAAACTAGATGATCAAAAAACCCCCAAACATTCAATTAAAAATATGGTACAGATAAAAATAGAGAATTCTCGATAGAGGAAACTCAAGTATCTGTGTAACAAAGAAATGTTCAAAATCCTGGGGCCTTAAGTCTCTCAGTGGTTAGGCACCTCTTCTCCCACTGAGGATAGGCCCCGCAGTCCTCTGCTATATATGTGTTCAGGGCCTTGGACCAGCTCAAGTATGCTTCCTGGTTGGTGGCTAAATGTCTGAGAGATCTCAGGGGTTTGGGTTAGTTGAGACTGTAGATATTCCTATGGGGCCATCCTCCTCCTCAGCTTCTCCAGCCTTTCTCTAATTTAAACACAAGAGTACCCAACTTCAGTCCAATGGTTGGGTGTTAATATGTCAGCTACTTGTTAGGCTTCATAGAGGACAGGCATGCTGTCTATAAGCACATGATAGCATCAGTAATAATGTCAGGTCTTGGAGCCTCCTCTTGAGATGGATCCCAAGTTGGGCCAATCACTGGACAGCCTTTCATTCAGTCTCCTCTCCTTTTTTGTCGTGCAGTTCTTTTAAACAGGAACAATTCTGGGTCAGAATTTTTGACTGTGGGATGACATACTCATCTCTTCACTTGACGGCCTGTCTTTCTATTGGAGGTGAACTGTAGGAGCCCCCTCCTCCCCCCACACACACATTGGGCATTTCATCTGAGGTACCTCCCTTTAAGTCCTGAAAGTATCACACCTCCTAGGTCTCTAGAATTACCTAGATGGTCCTCCCACATCTCCCCCACCCCAAGTTGCATATTTCCATTCATTCTGCTGTCCTTCAGGGCTTCTCTTCTGACTTTCCCTTATACTTTATCAAGTTCTTCTTTCCCCATCCCCCTTCTCTCTCTTACCAAGGTTTCGCCTTCTCTCTACCTCCCATGATTGTTTTCTTCTTCCTCCCAAGTGGAATTGAAGCATCCTCACTTGGGCCCTTTGGCTAGTTAAGCTTCTTGAGTTCTGTGGATTGTATCCTAGGTATTCTGTACTATGTTGGCTAATATCCACTTTTTAGTGAGTACATGCCATGCATGTCCCTTTAGATCTGAGTTATCTCACTCAGCATGATATGTCCTAGTTCCATCCATTTACCTGAAAAACTCATGATGTTCTCATCCTTAACAGCTGAATAGTATTCCATTGTGTGAATGAACCATATTTTCTGTATCTTCTCTTTTGTTGTTGGACATCTGGGTTGTTTCCAGCTCTGGCTATCACAGATAAGGCCACTATGAACATAGTGGAACATATGCCCCTGTGGCATGGTGAGGCATAATTTGGGTATATGCCCTAGAGTGGTATAGTTGGATCTTCAGGAAGATCTATTTCCAATTTTCTGAGGAACCAACAGATTGAGTTACAAAGTGGTTATATGAGCTTGCAACCCCACCAGGAATGAAGGAGTGTTCCTCTTTCTCTACGTCCTTGTTAACAGGTGCTGTCACCTATGCTTTTGATCTTACCCATTCTGATTGGTAAGGTGGCAACTCATGGTCATTTTGACTTGCATTTCCCTGAAGACTAAGGACTTGAACTTCAAGTGCTTCTCGCCACTCAAGATTCCTCTCTTGTGTATTCTCTGTTTAGCTCTATACAAATCTAATATTTGTGGATTAGGTTGTTAGATTTTTTTGGAGGTTAGCTTTTTGAGTTAATTATATTTTAGGAAATTAAACCTGTATCAAATGTGGGGTTAAAGAAGATTTTTTTTTCCTCATCTGTACTTTGCCAATTTGTCCTATAGACAATGTCCTTTGCTTTACAGAAGCTTTTCCGTTTCATGAGATCCCATTTTTCTTTTCTTTTTTTTTCAATTTTTTATTAGATATTTTCTTAATTTACATTTCAAATGCTATTCCGAAAGTCCCCTTCCCCCTCCCCCCTCACTGCTCCCCTGTCCACCCACTCCTACTTCTTGGCCCTGGCGTTCCCCTGTATTGGGGCATATAAAGATTGCAGTACCAAGGGGCCTCTCTTCCCAATGATGGCTGACTAGGCCATCTTCTGCTACATATGGAGCTAGAGACAAGAGTTCTGGGGGTTCAGGTTATTTCATATTATTGATCCTCTTCTAGGGTTGCAGACCCCTTCAGCTCCTGGGTTTCTATCTCTAGCTTCTCCATTGTGGGCCCTGTGTTCCCTCTTACAGATGATTATGAGCATCCACTTCTGTACGAGACAGCTATATCAAGTCCCTTAAGTAGGCACTAGCTGTCCTATGCCATAGTGTCTGAGTTTAATGATTGATTATGGGATGGATCCCCCCTGGTGGGGTAGTCTCTGTATGGTCCATCCTTTCATCTTAGCTCTAAACTTTGTCTCTGTAACTCCTTTCATGGGTATTTTGTTTCCTATTCACAGGAGGAATGAAGTATCCACGTGCTGGTCTTCCTTCTTGATTTTCTTGTGTTTTGCAAATTGTATTTTGGGTATTCTAGGTTTCTGGGCTAATATCCATTTATCAGTGAGTGCATATCCAATGACTTCTTTTGTGATTGGGTTACCTCACTAAGGATTATATCCTCTGGATACATTAGAGCCTGAGCCATTGGAATTTCGTTTAGGAAAACCACCTGCATCCTATGACAATGAGATCAAGGCTCTTTCCCACTTTCCCTTCTCTTAGATTCAGTGTATCTGGTTTTATGTTGATTCACTTGGGCTCGAGCTTTGTGCAAGAGATCTATTTTCATTTTTTCTACATACAAACTGGCAGTTAAATCAACAGCATTTATTGAAGATGCTTTCCTTTTTTCCATTTTATATTTTTGGCTTCTTTGTCAAAGATCAAGTGTCCCTAAGTGTGTGGGTTTCTTTTTGGGTCTTCGATTCTATTCCATTAATCAACCTGTTTGTCTCTGTACCAATAACATGTGATTTTTGTCTCTATTTCTTTGTAGTATAGCTTGAAGTCAGAGATGGTGATTCTTTCACAAGTTCTTTAATTGTTAAGAACTTGTTAAGAAATTGTTTTGGCTATCCTGGGTTTTTGTTTTATTTTTTTTTTTCCATATGAAATTGAGAATTGCTCTTTAAATGTCTGTGAAAAGTTCTGTTGGAATTTTAATGGCTATTGCTTTGAATATGTACATTGCTTTTAGTAGAATGATCATTTTTACTATGTTAATCTTACCAATCCATGAGCATGGGAGCTCTCTCCATTGAGATCTTTGATTTCTTTCTTGAGAGACTTGAAGTTCTTGTCATACAGATCATTCACTTGATTGGTTAGATTTACACCAAGATATTTTATATTGTTTGTGACTACTTTGAAAGTTATTGTTTTACTATTTTCTTTTTCAGTGCATTTATCATTTCTATAAGGAAAGGCTACTTATTTGTTTGAGTTAACTTTATATCAAACCACTTTTCTGAAGTTGCTTATCAGCTGTAGAAGTTCCTTGGTAGAATTTTTGGGGTCTCTTATGTATACTATTATATCATCTGCAAATAGTGATACCTTGACTGCTTCTTGCCAATTTGTATCCTCTTGATCTCCTTTTGTTTTCTTATTATTGTAGCTAGAACTTCGAGTACTCTATTGAATAGATACGGGGAGAGTAGGCAAACTTGTCTTGTGCCTGATTTTAGTGGAATCTTTTCAAGTAGGTAATAACTAGCCAATAACTGATCTGACTTAAGGGCTACTCCCCAAGATAAAATATATACTCAACTCTGCTTTGGTGACCAAGAACCAGAGACTAGATAGCCCAGAATCTAGGTTAAAACCAAATACTACTGATTAAAAATAATGTAATATTAAAATGACTCATAATTGTATTGTTTTTTTCATAGATTAGTGTCTTTTTCACTCATCAGAGAAGTTTTTCCTACACAGATGGGAAAAACTACAGAGACCCATATGTGGACATTATGGTGAATAAGAGAGAGAGAGAGAGAAAGAGAGAGAGAGAGAGAGAGAGAGAGAGAGAGAGAGAGAGACCTTAGAACTAACTCATAGTGCTAAGAGGAATGCCTCGCCTTAGGTCTCAAAGCAACCTGTAGAGGCTAAAAGAGTATAGGAGCAGGAGGCTATAGGGATACCAAAAGATCTAAGCCCTCTAAATCAACTGACAAAAGCTCTTATAAGCCAGTAGAGACTGAAGCAGCAAGCACAGGGCCTACAGGGCCTGCAGCTGCTCCTCCATAGATACTATAGTTTTCAACTTGTTATTTTTATGGGATACCTAAATGTATAAACAAGTACATCTCTGACTATTCTGCCTTTTCTTGGGCTCCTTTCCTTTCCTTTTGTTGCTTTGCCTTGCCCAACTTCTATGTGATGATTTTTGGTTTTGTTTGTTTGTTTGTTTGTTTGTTTTTAATCTTTTATTTTATATTTGTTGTTATCTATTCTAAAAATGTTATCTTCCAATGAGAGACAGAAAAGGAGTGGATATAGATATCAAAGGAGGTGAGCAGAAAATAAGAGTAGAGAGAGAGGAAACCATCATCAATATATACTTTATGAGTAAAGAATCTATTTTTCAATAAAAAAGAAAAAGAAGTGTGCAGATTTAATTTGGTAATGAAATGGAAGGATCTGGAAGGAGTTGGGGGAAAGGAAACCATAATTAGCATGTATTTTATATTTTAAAAATCGATTTTAAATTTAAAAATATTGAAAACCATAAAATAGTAAATGTGAGGTAAACTGTGCTATTAAAAACTCACTGATATGTGGATATTAACCCAGAAACCTAGACTACCCAAGATACAAGTTACCAAACACATGATACTCAAGAAGAAGGATGATCAAAATGTGGACACGTCACCCCTTCCTAGAATTATGAACAAAGCACACATTGAAAGAGTTAAAGAGAGCATTTGTGAAGCTGAATCCAAAGGATGGACCCAACGACTGCGGCTGCCAGGGATCCATCCCACAATCAGTCACCAAACATAGACACTACAGCATATGCCAGCAAGATGGTGCTGAAAGGGCCCGGATATAGCTGTCTCGGGGGAAAATATACCAATGCCTGGCAAACATGGAGGTGGAAGCTCACAGTCAGCTATTAGATGGAACACAGGGTTCCCAAGGAAGAAGGAGCTAGAGAAAGTACCCAAGGAGCTGAAGGGGTCTTCAACCCTATAGGTGGAAGAATAACATGAACTAACTAGTACCCCTGAGCTCATGTCTCTAGCTGCATATATAGAAGAGGGTGGCCTAGTTGGCCATCAGTGGGAAGAGAGGCCCCTTGGCTATGCAGACTTTATATGCCCCAATACAGGGGAACGCCGGGGCCAAAGGGTGGGAGCGGGTGGGTAGGGTAGCAGGGCCGGGAGGGGGGAGGATACAGGGAACTTTCTGGATAACACTTGAAATGTAAATGAAGAAAATATCTAATAAAAGTTGAAAAAAAAAACTTAAATAAATTTGTACCAATTAGTACTCATAGGGAAAAGAGAGTCAGAAATTGCCTAAGTATTACTGATAGATAATCTGTGCTCATGCAAATATTAAAGAGCTACTTGATGCCTTAATGGATGTGGTATTTCTTTTGTAATAATTAATTACAAAGAATTTTTATATAATTACAAGGAAGGAGTAGATTAAAATATGAAGTTGTTTTTAAACAGGAATATTTTTGTCCAGTACATTTCTTTTAACATTCTTATGAAGAAGCCTGTTGTCTCTTCATAACTTAAATTCATTTATCAGATGGGAAATACGTAGCAATTATAATTTCTGCTTCTTCCTTCAGAGTCTTCTTAGCAGTGTTTCAATTGCACTCAGTTTCTTACAGTTAAATGTGTCGATTTAAAGCTATTTGCTGCATTTACTTTGCTGATGCTGCTTAGTATAGAATCATGGCTATGTGGTTGAAAGAGAAATGTCCACAATAGACTCTTTTTACCTTTCAAAATTTATTGTGAGTACAAGAAACAGAGAAAATGACAAATCCAAGAGAGTTCTTGTTCTGTTTAATTTTGTTCTCCATCTTGAAAGCTCTTCACTTGTTCTTTTAAGCACTGCAGAGAGAACTAAATGTATATTACTTGTTTTACTTCACTGTCTCTTGAAGTACATTTTGGTATTTTCTTTATTTTAAACAAAGACAGAAATGGCTGGACCAACAAAAACCATTGAAACAACTTGAGAACCAGTTAAGATATTGGTCATTGTATAAAGGCAAGATAGCTTTCCATTCAGGGAGTAGGCAGGCTTCTCTTCAAAGTATAAAGATGGAAGGCTTGAGTCAATGTAGATGTTTGAAATTGGAAGTANATTTTGGTATTTTCTTTATTTTAAACAAAGACAGAAATGGCTGGACCAACAAAAACCATTGAAACAACTTGAGAACCAGTTAAGATATTGGTCATTGTATAAAGGCAAGATAGCTTTCCATTCAGGGAGTAGGCAGGCTTCTCTTCAAAGTATAAAGATGGAAGGCTTGAGTCAATGTAGATGTTTGAAATTGGAAGTACTGTTCTACGAATTTTCAACAGTTTTCAAAGTACATTCTCCCACCTGTGGAATTTCTATTGCTGGCAATGAATGCCCACATGGGGCCTAAAAAGAAGTCACAAAAGAATCTCCTGTAACTAAATAAAAACATATTTCAAATGGTCAACCTGCAAATGTTTTAATTGATTCAGTGTCTTGCTAAAAAAAAAATAGTCATTATACATGTATTGAGTTAGTTTTTCCAAATTTGAACAAAGTAATTAGGACTCCATACTTCAGAATATAATATAGAACATGAGACAGCTTTAAACCATTGCCTGGCCTTGGAGTATATATACAAACATGTAATCCCAGCACTCACAAAAGTTATGGAGGACAGGATATATTTTTTTAAGAAATAAAAGGAAAGAAAAGACAGAAATCAATGATGAAAAATAGGAATTGTTATTCCCTCCTGTAAAATTTCCAGAGACTTTAGAAAATTGATGGATAAATATCAAATTAGAAATTTGGCCAGAAATGGGTCCTGATGTGCATCGAAGCCTTCTTCTGCATGATTTTCTGCTATTTTAAATATTCATTAAAGTTAGTTTCCAGGTAAACTATGAATTGCAATTGAAACCACTTTATTTATTTTAAATATGAGGACATACACTTTTCTATTAGTATATTTGTGAGATAATTATTATATTGGGTGGTTCACTGTATCAACAAAGCTGGTCAAGATCATGCATACCTTCTGTTTTACTCTCCCAAGAGCAGGTTTGTAGGCATGAACTTCCCTTCCAGGCCATGTAGTATAATTGTTAAAATTTCTGCTGATGCTCATTGAACTATACAAACAACTCATGTGATTAAAAGGGATGGAAAAAGAAAGGAAACAAATTCCTTGATTTGTACCACATTGGTGGGTACAAATAAGCACTGTATCTACAACCAACTGCACAGTGAATCTACTAGTTCTGCGTGGTGAACTCTCCTCAATAATTCTGTTTTCAGTTGTTGCTATTTGTGCCAACATAGCCTCCTTAGGGAAGATGTCCCCTAATTTCCATAGTAAGTGCCTCCTCTTTCTGATCTTGAGGCTAGAAATGAAAGAAGCGATAGGTGCATTTCTTCTCCAGCCAGATGCACTACATGATTTTATTTTCTAGCTTTGTTCAGAGTGAGTTTAGTTAAATTTTGCCAACTGAGACTATCATATGTAAATGCCTTATCTGTATGCCATGTATACCTAATTTTCTGATAAGAACTCTCTGCTAAGACTGAGGACTTTAGTAAATGTAAGATACAAAGCAATAAAAGTAGCTACATTCTCAAAATTCGTGATCATATAGCAATTCGGGATATTGATTGTATTTGGGAACTTTTTTAAAATTTGGCTTTAGTAGTGACTTTTTGGAAAAACAGACTATAAATCTACTTTTGAGAAGGACATATTATTTATTTAATATGTTCAATTAAAATATTTATATCTCTTTCCTCTTTCCCTTTCTGCTCCCCAGCCTTTCCAAAATTGATGTACAACATTTTTCCCCTCACAGATCGATGGACATATTTTTTATGGTTATATAATTTATAGATTTATATACATATAAATGTCTATTATATTAAGTAAATATTACATGTAATTAATTACATATTACATACTATAGAATAATATAAATTAAGTCATGTCTTCCTGGGGCACAGACAGCAGAGATAAGATGTGTACTTCCCCAGACCTCCATCCTCTGAATCACAGGTCTCTCTGCTTTCACAAAGAGCCTTGAAAACCCTAGGAGCCTTCTGCTTTCCAAAGGAGGACTTGAGAGTGAAAGAGTGTTGGAGGTGGACACTCCGAAGCCAATCTGCTGCCTGCCATATCCAAATGAGGGCACAGCCAGAAGAGGTGAACATCATCCAGTTTCCAGAGTTTCCTTATCAGATTCTACCTGCATTCCAGAGGAGACTTGCTCATATCAGGTTCATCCATACAAGACCAAATGGTTGTAACAGATATCTACAGAACATTTTATCCTAAAACAAAAGGATATACCTTCTTCTCAGAACCCCATGGCACCTTCTCCAAAACTGACCACATAATTGGTCACAAAACAAGCATCAACAGATACAAAAATATTTAAATTATTCTATGCAACCTATGAAAACATCACAGACTAAGGCTGATCTTCAATAAGAGCATAACTAAAAGATAGCCAACATTCATTTGGTGGCTGAACAACACTCTACTTGATGATAAATTGTTCAAGGAAGAAATAAAGAAAATGAAGACTTTTTAGAGTTTAATGAAAATGAAGCCACAACATACCCAAATAATGGGACACAATGAAAGCATTCCTAAGAGGAAAACTCATAACTCTGAGTACATCCAAAAAGAAACTAGAGAGAGCATACACTAGGAGGTTGATAGCACACCTAAAAGCTCTAGAACAAAAGGAAGCCAATTCACCAAAGAGGAGTAGACAGCAGGAAATAATCAAACTCAGAGTTGAAATCAACCCAGTGAAAACAAAAAGAAATATACAAAGAATCAGCCAACCAGGAATAGGTTTTATGAGAAAAATAGGAACATAGATAAACCCTTAGCCAGACTAACTAGAGGGCACAGGCACAATATCCGAATTAACAAAATCAGAAATGAAAAGGGAGACATAACAATAGAACTTGAGGAAATCCAAAATATCATGAGATCCTACTACAAAGGCCTATACTCAACAAAACTGGATAAGCTGGATGAAATGGAAATTTTCTAGACAGATAACAGGTACCAAAGTAAATCAGGATCAGAATAATAACCTAAACAGTCCCATTTCTCCTAAAGAAATAGAAGCAGTCATTAATAGTCTCCCAACCAAAAAAAGCCCAGGATCTATAAGACCTTCAAAGAAGACCTAATTCCAATTCTCCTCAAACTATTTCACAAAATAGAAACAGAAGGTACTCTACCCAATTCATTCTATGAAGCCACAATTACTTTGATATCTAAACCACACAAAGACCCAAGAAANACAAACTCAATGACAAAAATCACATGATCATCTCGTTAGATGCTGAAAAATCATTTGACAAAATTCAACACCACTTCATGACAAAAGTCATGGAAAGATTAGGAATTCAAGGCCCATAACTAAACATAATAAAAGAAATCTACAGTAAACCAGTAGCCAACATCAAAGGAAATGGAGAGAAACTTGAAGCAATCCCACTCTAATCAGGGACTAGACAAGGCTGCCCACTTTCTCCCTACCTATTCAATATAGTACTTGAAGTCCTAGCCAGAGAAATTCAACAACAAAAGGAGATCAAGAGGATACAAATTGGAAAGGAAGAAGTCAAAATATCACTATTTGCAGATGGTATGATAGTATATATAAGTGACCATAAAAATTCCACCAGAGAACTCCTAAACCTGATAAACAGCTTCAGTGCAGTAGATAGATATAAAATTCACTCAAACACATCAATGGCCTTTATCTACACAAAGGATATACAGGATGTGAAAGAAATTAGGGAAATAACACCCTTCACAATAGTCACAAAAAATATAAAATACCTTGATATGACTCTAACTTAATAAGATCTGTATGACAAGCACTTCAAATCTCTGAAGAAAGAAATTGAAGAAGATCTCAGAAGATGGAAAGATCTCCCATGCTCATGGATTGGCAGGATTAATATAGTAAAGATAGCTATCCTGCTGAAAGCAATCGACAGATTCAATGCAATCCCCATCAAAAATCCAACTGAATTCTTCACTCAGTAAGAAAGGGTAATTTGCAAATTCATCTGGAATAATAAAAACCCTAGGATAGCAAAAAGTATCCTCAACAATAAAAGAACCTCTGGTCTAATCACTATGCCTGACCTCAAGCTGTACTACAGAGCAATTGTGGTAAAAACTGCAATGAAAAGGTACATAAACAGACAGGTAGATCAATGTCATAGAATTGAAGACCCAGAAATGAACAGACACACCTATGGTTACTTATTCTTTGACAAGGGATCTAAAACCATGCAGTGGAAAAAAAGAAAGCATTTTCTACAAATGGTGCTGGCACGACTGGTGGTTATCATGTAGAAGAATGGGAAGTGATCCATTCTTATCTCCTTGTACAAAGCTCAAGTCTTAGTGGATCAAAGACCTCCACATAAAACCAGAGACACAGAAATTTATAGAGGAAAAAGTGGGGAAAAGCCTCGAAGATATGGCCACCGGGGAAAAATTTTTAAAGTGAACAGCAGTGGTCTGTGCTGTAAGATCAAAAATCGACAAATGGGACCTCATAAAATTGCAAAGCTTCTGTATGGCAAAAGATGCTGTCTATAAGACAAAAAGGACACCAACAGATTGGGAAAGGATTTTTACCAATCCTAAATCTGATAGGGGACTAATATCCAATATATACAAAGAGCTCAAGAACCTGAACTCCAGAAATTCAAATAACCCCATTAAAATTGTCCTACAGAACTAAACAAAGAATTCTCAACTGAGGAATACTAAAGGGCTGAGTGAGAAGCCCTTGAAAAAATGTTCAACATCCTTAATCATCAGGGTACTGCAAATCAAAACAAACCTGAGATTCCACCTCACACCAGTTAGAATTGCTAGGATCAAAAATTCAGGTTACAGCAGATGTGGGCAAGGATGTGGAGAAAGATGAACACTCCTCCATTGCTGGTGTGATTGTAAACTTGTACAACCACTCTGGAAATAAGTTTAGTGATTCCTCAGAAAACTGGACCTAGTACTACTGTTAGAACCAGCAATACCTCTCCTGGGCATATACCCAGAAGATGTTCCAACTTGTAATAGGGACACATGCTCCATAATGTTCATAGAAGCCCTATTTATAATACCCAGAATGTGAAAAGAAACCAGTTGTCCCTCAACAGAGGAATAAATACCGAAACTGTGGTACATTTACACAATGGACTACTACTCAGCTATTAAAAACCATGAATTTATGAAATTCTTGGGCAAATGGATGTATCTGGAGGATATCATCCTGGTGAGGTAACCCAATCACAAAAGAAGTCACTTGATATGCACTCACTGATAAGTGGATATTAACCCAGAAACCTAGAATACCCAAGATACAATTTCCAAAACACAAGAAAATCAAGAAGGAAGACCAAAGTGTGTATACTTCATTCCTCCCTAGAATAGGGAATAAAATACCCATGGAAGGAACTGCAGAGACAAAGTTTGGATCTAAGATGAAGGGATGGACCATCCAGATACTGCCCCACCCGGGGTTCCATCCCATGATAGGCTACTAAGAGCAGACACTATTGCATATTCCATCAGGATTTTGCTGAAAGGACCCTGATATAGCTGTCTCCTGTGAGGCTATGCCAGTACCTGGCAAATACAGCACTGGATGCTCAAAGTCATCTATAGTATGGAACACTGGCCCCCAATGGAGGAGCTAGAGAAAATACCCAAGGAGCTGAAGGGGTCTAGAACCCTATAAATGGAACAATAATATGAACTAATCAGTATCCCCAGAGCTCATGTCTCTAGCTGCATATGTAGCAGAAGATGGCCTATTCGGCCATCATTGGGAAGAGAGCCCCCTTGGTCTAGCAAACTTTATATGCCCCAATATAGGGGAATGCCTGAGCCAAGAAGTGGGAGTGAGTGGGTAGGGGAGCAGGGCAGGGGGAGTGTATAGGGGACTTTTGGGATAGCATTTGAAATGTAAATGAAGAAAATATCTAATAAAAATAAAAAAAAACAATGATTTTTGTAATTCTTAAGCAAATGGATCGATCTGGAGTATATTATCCTGAGTGAGGTAACCCAATTACAAAAGAACACACATGATAAGCACTGACTTATAAGTTGCTCTTTGCCCAGAAACTTAGAATACCCAAGATACAATTTGCCAAACACATGAATCTCAAGAAGATGGAAGTCCAAAGTGTGGATACTTTTATCCTTCTTACAATGGGGAACAAAATACCCATCAAAGGAGTTACAGAGTCAAATTTTGGAGCTGAGAGGCAAGAAAGGTCCATCCAGAGACTGCCCCACCTGGGTATCCATCCCATAAACTACCATCAAACTCAGACTCTATTGCCTATGTCCACAAGATTTTGCTGACAAGACCCTTATAAATCTATCTCTTGTGGGGCTATACCAGTGCCTGGTAATTTCAGAAATGGATGCACACAGTCATCTATTAGATGGTACAGAGGGCTGACAATGATGCAGCTAAAGAATGTACTTTAGGAGTTGAAGGGGTCTGCAACCCTATAGGAGGAACAACAATATGAACTATCCAGTACCCCCAGAGCTTGTGTCTCTAGCTGCAGCAGAGGATGGCCTAGTTGGCCATTATTGGCAGGAGAGGCCCTTGGTCTTGTGAAGATTATATGTCCCAGTACAGGGGAATACCAGTGCTAGGAAGCAGGAGTGCATAGGTTGGAGAGCAGGACAGGGGCAGGGTATAGGGGACTTTTAGAGAGGAAACTAGGAAAGGGGATAATATTATTTGAAATGTAAATGAAGAAAATACCTAATAAAAATATATATGCAAACTCAAAGAAAAAAACCAGAAAGGATATTGAGTTGAGAGGATGGGAGGTAGGGAGGAGGAGGGAGGAGTTGGAGGAGGGGAAACTATAATCAGAACATATTGTATGAAAACTGTATTTTCAATAAAAATGTATATTTATAAAAAGAGAAAATAGAAGCAATAAGAATAAAACAAACATGAATCTTATAGATTGAAAGCCTAAGGAAAAGAACGAGACTAATAGATGGACACATAACCAACAGAATACAGGGCCTAGAAGAGCAGATCTCAGGCAGAGAAGATATGATTGAACAAAACAGTTCATTTGTCAAAGAAAATATTAAATCTAAAAAATTTATCACAGTAAACATCCATGAAATCTGAGATACTATGAAATGACCAAACCTAGGAATAATAAGGATTGAAGAAGAAGGTTCCCAGCTACAAAATCCAGAAAATATTTTCAACAAAGTCATAGAAGAAAGTTTTCCCGCACTTAAAGAAAGAGATGCCTATATACATAACTAGAAGTTTACAGAACACCAAATAGATAGGTACAAAAAAGAAAATATTCTTGCCACATAATAATCAAAGTACTAAACGTTCAGAAAAAAAAAAAAAAACAGAATACTAAATGCTGCAAGCAATAGGCAAAATAACAAATAAAAGCAGACCTATCAGAATTATAAACAACTTAACAGAGACTCTAAAAGCAAAAAGCGTCTGAATCAAAGAGACCACAAATGTCAGCCAATAGTAATACAAACCCAAACATCCATTCACCGTAGATGGAGAAAACAAGATATTCCAAAACAAAACCAAGTGTAAATAATATATATCCATTAATCTAGCCCTAAAAAAGATACTAGAAGAAAAACTCTAAACCAAATAGGCTATCTGAGGAAAATAGACGAAATAAGTAACTCCATACCAGCAAACCAAAGGAAAAGAACACATACACACAAACACACACACAAACTCACACTACCACCAACATCATAAAACAGGAATTAATAATTGCTGGTCATTAATGTCTCTCAACATTGATAAACTCAATTCCCCCAATAGAAGAGACACAGGGTGCCAGATCAGAAGTCGAAACAGGTATGTTTCCCTTGAAAACATTTTTCCAGCCTTTTACTCTGAGGTAATATCTATCTTTGTTTCTGAGGTGTGTTTCTTTTATGCAACAGCAAAAACCCAAGAAGCAATCTAGATTAGTCATTCCAATACCTAATAAAATAGAATTTCAAGCAAATTCAGTCAAAACATATGAGAAGGACACTTAGCACTCATTAAAGAAAAAATTCCACCAAGAAGACAACTCAATTCTGAGCATATTTGCCCCAAACACAAGGGCATATACATTTGTAAAAGATATATTACTAAAGCTTAATTCATATATAAAATCCCACACATTAATAATGGGAGAATTTAACACCCCGCTATCTATCACCAACCTACCAGTCTTCAAAACAGAAACTTAAAAGAGGATATAAGCCCAATGGGCCTAACCCATATCTATATGACATTTCACTCAATCATTAAAGAATATACCTTCTTCTCAGCTCCTCAAGCAACATACTCCAGAAATAAACAAAATGTTGGTCAAAAGTGAGCCTCATGAGATACAACAAAATTGAAATAACCCCATGTGTCTTACAAGGCTAGCATGGATTAAAGCTGGACTTCAACAACAGTAACAACAGAAAGTCCCCCATAACAAGAAAAATGATCAACTCTACTGAATGATCACTAGATCAGGTAAGAAATAAAGTCATAAATTAAGGTTTTATAGAATTCAATGAAAATGGAGGTAAAACATATCCAAACTTATGGGGCACAATGAAGGCAATGCTAAGAAGAGAGTTAATAACATTAAGTGCCTTCATAAAGAAATTAGAGAACTCTCATGCTAGCAATGGAACAGCACACATGAAAGCTCTACATCAACAAGAAGCAAACACATCTAACAGGAGTAGACTGTAGAATATACTCAATTAAAACCATTAATCAATTAATTAGAAACAAAGAAAACAATACAAAGAATCAATAAAACCAAGCACGGGTTGTTTGAGAAAGTCAACAAGATAGACAAACCCTTAACTAAATGAAGTAAAAGATACAGAAATAGTATCCAAATCAACAATATCAGAAATGAAAAGGGGATCATAACAACAAACACTGAGGAAATTCAAAGAATAATTAGGTGTTTCTTCAAAAATATGTACTCCACAAAGCTGGAAATTTTAAATGAAATAATCAATTTTCTTTATAGATACAACTTAGCAAATTTAAATTACAGTCAAGTAAACCATTTAAATAGCCCTGTGACCTAAAAGGAACTAGAAGCACTCATTAAATTCTCTCAACCTCTCGCCCCTCCCAAAAGAGTCCAGGACAAGATGGTTTTAGTGCAGAATTCTACCATAATTTCAAAGAAAAGCTAATACCCAGGAAAGAAAGGAGTCAAAGTATTAGTATTTGCAGATGACTTGATAAAATACATAAATGACCCCAAAAATTCTACCAGAGAGCTCCTACACCTGATAAAACCCTTTGTCAAAGGGATTGGATACTAAATTAACTAAAAACAAAACAACAACTACAAAAGCAAGCAAGCAAGCAAACAAACAAACAATAAAACAAAACAGTGGCCCTACATTATACAACAGATAAACAGACTGAGAAAGAAATTAGGGAAACAACATCCTTTACAATAGCAAGAACTGCAAGTGAAAGTCCTGTATGACAAGAACTTCAAGTCTCTGAAGAGAGAAATTTAAGAAACTATCAGAAGATAGGAAGATTTCCATGCTCATGATAGGTGGGATTAATGTAGAGACAATGGCCATCTTACCTGACACATCCTGTAGGCTCAATGAGATTCCAATCAAAATTCCAACACAATTATTTACAAACCTTTAAAGAACAATTCTGAACTTTACAAGGAAAAGCAGAAATCCTAGAAAATCTAAAATAATCCTATACAGTGAAAGAACTGGAGATACTACCATTTCTTATATCAAGTTGTACTACTGAACAATAGTAGTAAAATTTGCATGGTATTGTCATAGAAACAAGTAATTTGATAAATGGAACCAAAGTCAAATACCCCAAAATATTCCTCAACTTCTACAGACTAAGGAAATGATTAATAGAGCAAAGCAGCAACCTATAGAATGGGAAAAAAAAATCTTTACCAACGCTAAATCCAGCAGAGGAGGAATATCCAAAATACTTAAAGAACACAGAAATTAGACACCAAGAAACCAAATAACCCAATTCAAAAAAGGGAGGGGGGTATAGACCTAAACAGAGAAATCCAACAGAAGAATCTTTAATGGCTGAGAAGCACTTAAAGAAATGTTCAACAGATTTAGTTATCAGGAAAATGGAAATCAAAATGACTCTGAAATTCCATCTTACACCACTGGGAATGACTAAGATAAAAAAAAAAAAAACCTCAAGTGACAGTATATGTTGGTGAAGTTGTGGAGTAAGACAAACACTCCTCCTTTGGGGGTGGGAGTGAAAACTAGTAACCCACTTTGAAAATCAATTTGGTGGTTTCTCAGAAAATTGACAATAGTTCTATACAGGATTCAGCTATATCATTTCTGGGCACATACTATGCTCTAATATACCACAAGAACACTTGCTCAACTATGTTCTCAGCAGTTTTATTCATAATAGCAAGAAACTGAAAACAACATAGATATCCCTCAACTGAAGAATGGATAAACAAAGTGTGATACATGGACACAATGGAATACTATTTAGCCATTAAAAACGAAGACATCATGTAATTTGCAAGCAAATAGATGAGACTCACTCCTCTCTTTACCTGCTTGCACTTACTTGCCAGCACATCTGTTCTAACCTACTTCAGGATTCCAGCTTATACAGAAGAACAAGTAAAACTTGTGAGACTAAGCAACTACTAGATTTTTTGGACTTCCCATTCAGAGCTGCCCATTGGACTATAGGCTGTAAGTTGGGCTACTGACTGTAAATTTAATAAATTCCCTTAATGTATAGTTCCATAATTTCCATGACTCTAGAAAATCCTGACAAATCTACCAACCCACCCATAAAACTTTTTACCCAAAATTTTTTCTGTCTAAAAAATGTGCAGGAATAAAGATGGAACAGGGATTTAGGGAATAGCCCACTAATGACTGGCCTAACTTGAGACCCACCCCATAAGAGAGAGTCAACCCTTGACACTATTAAAGATACTCTGCTATGCATGCAGACAGGAACATACCATAACTGTCTTCTGAGAGACTTCATCCAGCAGCTGATGAAAATATATGTATAAGCCCACAGCCAAACATCAGGTGGTGCTTTGGGAATTATGTGGGAAAATAGGGGATAGGATTGACTGTTGGAGGGGTGAAGGAAACTACAACATGACCTATCATCAACTAACCTGGGTACATGTGGGCACCCAGAGACTGAACCATCAATCAAAAAACATGTAGGGTCTAGACCTAGACCCCTTCACATTTGTAGCAGATGTGCAGCTTGGTCATCAAGCAGGTTCTTAATAATGTAGTGGGGGATTTCTGACTATCTCCTGTGATTAGATACCCTTACACTACCTGGACTACCTGGTCAGGGTTCAGTGGAAGAGGATGTGCTTAGTTCCGCTGTGACTTGATGTACCAAAATGGGGTAGTAAAACGTGGTGTACAACAACAGGGGCTTCCCCTTCTCTGAAGAAAAGGGGAGGGAGTAATGGAGAGAGAGATTTGTGAAGGTGGAACCTTGAAGAGAGAAGGGAGGAGGCCAGGACCACCACCGTGATGTAAAGTGAAGAAAGAAATAAGGAATGTTATGAAAGTAGAAAATGTTTCTAAAGTGGAAACCTATAAAAGGAAAGCAGTCCATTTCTCCATAAGAATTATAAAGGTAATGCACTTGCCCAAATTAAGCATTTTGATGCACTTTGAGACATTTAGTAAAGTCAGATAATTTGGGATACATTTTCAGTAACTGTAAATGCATTGAACGAAAGGGCTGACAGTGTTTACTTTCCTCTCTTATGGGCTGGTATATAAAGGAGATCTCCTAGATTTTGAGCAGTAGGAGACCCATCTGCTCTGCTTACAGGATGGGTCAGGCCATTGCAGGGTGGGCAAGTAGACACACAGCCAACTAAAGTTGTAATTTTGATTCAGAATGAACAGAGAAAAAAAGTGAGTTAGTTTTGAACCTGTGACAATTCAGAGCCAGCTTATTTGCTTTGTCTTCTGCTCTGAAAGAAAAGACGATGCAGTGTTAATGGCTCCATTTCAACTTGGCAGAATTTAGATCATGAAATGATGTTCATGAGATCATGTGTTGTTAAGGGCTGATTGTACTTTTAAGAAAACATACCTGATGCTTGCCATAGATGCCACAATTAGGTAAAATATCTATATAACCAAATCACTCTGTCTCTTCATCCATAAACAAGATCATAAGAGTTCCCTGCATGTTACTGGCAGCAAAGGAAAGCATCATTACTGTTGAGTTTTTGGATCAATATTCACCTTTGCACTAATTGTTTTCTTTCCACTTCTCAAATGTAATTAAGTGCAGTGAATCTTCCATTCAGAACCTTATTTGTACTGTGCTTAAACAGATACAAATTCCTTTAGTGTACACTTTCTGGTAAAAATGATTTATATCGTACAAATAACAAAAAGTATATATAAATTAAATATATAATTATATATACTAAGTATATATATATATATATATATATATATATATATATATATATATATTCACATACATATATATATATATATACATATATATGCACAAATATATGAATACAAACACTATGCTTATTTCACTTTTGTTCTTCATGTCTATATAATTTGAAAGATGACCACTTTACATCAAATAACCAATTAGGGGCTCTTCCTTGGGAGATACTAATTCTCCGTTTTTTCTACATACTATTTGCCTATAGTTCTTTGTTTATGGGAGAGACCCCATAAAATTTTTCCTCTATTGTGTCTGCATGCTGAGGGCAATTTTCTATCAGTTATTCTTCAAGTCAGTTGTCTATTTTAGTAGATATATGCAATATATATATATATATATATATATATATATATATATATATAATGTATAATCTTATTACTTCTTTATGAATTTTATATAGCCTCTTTTGACCATATATATGTCTCCAACTGCCTCAAGATCCACCACTTTGCCCACACATCTAACTTTTGTGTCAACCATTTTTTTTTAACACAAGTCCAGTTTGTGTTAAAAGCCCTAAATGAAACAAATATATCACACCTTCTCCTTCCAAGACTCAGGGGAAGGTAGAGTGTAAGAGCCAACACTGCAGTGTATAAGAAGCAAAATGTCTTTTGCACTCAGCAGGCCACCTATGCATGACTGCATAGATATTATAACATGCACAAGATCCAGGCAAGCACAAGCCCAAACAATTCCTACTGCAGAGACAGAAAGTAGCATCAAAGTATCACTCCTAGCCTAGCAGGTTGGCAACTGAAAATAGCTGGGAAAAGGAAAGTTAATGTTTTTCTAGGAGGATAGCAATTGGTAAGATGACCATGCTCCAGTAGAATTCTACTTTAATTAAAGATAGTTACGGAATATTACTTACTTTCTTTGTTTTACAAGTTTGGAAAAGTAAAATAAACACTGGGTGAAATGGGGCCAGCTGCTCAGCAACAGGCCCAAAGAGGGATCTAGCTCAAGGGGGGATGGGGGTCCCAGGGCCTGACACTATTATTGAGGCTATGGAGCACTCACAAAAAAGGACATATCATGACCACACTCCAAAAGACCCAACAAGGAGCTGAAAGAGTCAGGGGCAGATAGTTTTACCCAACCAATGGACAAAACCAGCTGACCCCTGTTGTTGAATTAGGGAAAGACTGAAAGAAGCTGAGGAGGACCAGCAGTCTAAATTAATCTGGACCCTTGAGATCTCTTAAACACTGGACCACCAAACAGACAGCATACACCAGCTGATATGAGGTCACCAACACATATACAGCAGAGGACTGCCAGGTTTGTGTTGATTCAGAGATGATGCACCTAACCTTCAAGAAGCTGCAGACCCCAGGGAGTTTAGCAGTTAGGTGACGTGGTGGTGGGGACATCCACGTGGAGACAGGGAGGTGGGGAAGAGGCATGGGATGTGTAACAATAGGAGGGTGGATGGGGGGATAAAATATGGAGTATAAATAAATAAATAAATAAATAAATAAATAAATTTATTAATAAAAATAATAAAAATAATTTAAAAAGAAAAGACTGGTATTTGCTGCCTCCTGTGAATGACTTTTTCCTAGAAACATGATTGGGCAACATGAAAATAAAGAAAGGACCAACACTGAAGAAACAACAATTATATTTGCTCTCATTACAAGGAGCTTCTATATCACATATGTGTGAGGAATCTGCGTGACATATTGAATGCAAAATCATAGGACTGTAGCTGACTCCTACCTATTGGAATGATGCCTATCAGGACTCTAGTAGTAAAGTAGTAATGCTAACATGGAGGGCGTGGTCAGTAAAAGCAGATGTGCAAAGGTGTGGTCAAGCCACTGAATGAAAAAGTATTGGCCTGAGTAATAGGGCCAGTGGAATTTAGCACAGGCCAAACTTACCTGCACGGATATGATAACCAGGCACATGATAAATGAAGCCAATGTGCTTCATCCTTGATTATGATTATGAGTCTTTTTATCTGACTCATGAAGTATTACCACATTGCTGAGAGTTTGTATCGGAGCCTTGCTACTCTGAGACTGTTCAATAGAATGTTAAGGCTGCCATTCCATTATCTCTGTCAGATGCATGTCAGCCTCTTCATACATGGCATCTGGCTTTTCACTGGATCCATAGGTATTTGCAGGCCTTGAACCTACTCAAAGTGGTCATCTCACAACTTCAAGAAAAACGTTACCTACCCCAGCCCCTACATGATCAGAACTCTGCAGTTGCCATGGTTATTGAAGATTTTGCCTTTTGTCCCACAATTATTTATAGTGAGAGTTTCATAGTAGGAATGATACAAGTTTTAGAGGGGGCCAACATTGGTCAAACCTTGGATTAATATTTCTCCCATTAATCATGTACAGTCATTCCACAGGCCACAGCTCTTCCTGTACCCGCTGAGGTCAGTTGCCACCTGGCAAAACCGCGTGATAACCCTAGGCCCTAATCTCCTACCTGCAGGTTGTATTTCCACCCTCCCCCATAATGTCCCCTGAAAATTTTGCAGCAGTAACCTCCAATATGTCCCCTCTGCGCTATAGTTCCTAGACCACAGCTCTACTTGAAGTCCCAGAGTTCTGCTCATTAGTACAATGGTGGAAAAAAAAACCCACAGTCCTTTACATCCACTATAATCAAATGAAAATGTAAGTGCATAAAAGTAGATGAAGGCAGTCCTGGCTTTGTAGATAACTTTGCAAGAATGACTTTTTTTTAAAGCTCTTAAAATCTGCAACAGCTCTATTTCCATTTGTTTTGTGATGAAGATAGAGGGATTCCAGGGATTACTGGACCATTCTATGACCCATCTTTAACTGTTTTTCCTCTGAAACAGTGTTAACTTTCCCCTATCAGCAGCCATCCATCTATTCTGAAAGATTTCGCTAACAGCCAAGTGTCCCAGGACACAATTCTATTAGGAAGTACCTTGTAAAAATCAATCATGGATAGTAGCAAAAAGAGCCAGTCATGGAATATATCAATCCAAGCCTTTCATATTTAATTACCTGGAAGATTTATGAAGGTAGTTGTATCATAAAGAGTTAAATCCCTGGGGTGACATCTGATCAGAGACAGTATGGTTTGGGCTATATAAAAGGACTCCCAATTATCTCATGATATCTCAACCCCATAAATTTAAAGGTATATTGGGCAGGACATATGACATAAGAGCACTTGGATGACCTTCAGTACCTCACCAGCTAATAATGATAGAACTCTGTGATGGTGCCCAAGAGTCACCATCTCCCTATGTCAGAGCTGTGTCAAGTGGCCATGCTACAGCCAATGTTACTCTGCAGTTGTGAAGATACTAGACCCAGTATAAAGAAACTGAAGAAAAAAATTTCCCATTAAAGTACAGCTTCATTTCTGAGTGCTTTTGCCTTGTTCTTTGTACCTATTAATTGTGATTTGAATACCCAAACCTATCATTACAGTATTGAGCTATGCATCTTTACAGTATTAAGCTATGCATGTCTTCCTTTTTTTGTTGTTTCAATTAAGAATGCTACTTTTTTTTGTTTGTGTATTTATTTTAACTTAGATGTCATATAAATCTAACTTTAGGCCACCTGAGTCAAAAATTTTCCTATATAATCTTCAATTTTTAATTCTGGGTGAATCTGTAGTCTTTGGTATTCTTACAAAAATAAGTTCTGTGCCTGGTAACAAAGGCCAGTTTGCTCTAGTAGGGATTATAAATATAATTTTTATTCACCATGTATCAAAGGCTTACTGCTGAATAAACTCACCCTTTTAGCTCTTTCTGAGGTCTGCGTCTGTATGGTTCAGCTCAGATATTCTGACTCAAACTCCTCTCCAAGCTGACTGATTCAAATTGATTTCTCTCAGCTTCTGGCTGAATTGTTCTGCTTGGCCTCAAACTAACTCTGGTAATCTGTTCTACTCTTCTGGCTCTTCTCATTCTCTGGCTTATTCTGTCTTTACCTGCAATCTGTCTTTATAAAACCGTCCTTGTAAACCCTGCCCTCATCTTTTTTTCTGAGGTGCTCTGTTATGTCACCTCTCTTTTCTGTTTCTATTTAGAGTTGGGTGTATCCTATCTCTGACTGTTTCTGCTATTCCTTTTCCTAATTCATCACTTTATCTGTCTCTCAATTAGATGTCACTTTCAAACATAGATGTTTCCATCTATAAACTAACTTTATGTTCATTGTTTGGTATTAAAAGTGTGTACTAAGGGCATGTGTATATTTCTCCAGAAGGATTAAAGGTAGTCATTTCAGCCAGATTACATAGACTTAGGGTGTCTTTGAATGTGACCTCTTACCCAAGAAGACATGTTGCTGCACTAAAATTTGTCTATGAGGTAGGCTATGTTTGATCTTATGAAGGGTACCTGTTATACAACCTGGAAATGCAGCAGGTATATTATGTATAGCATAGAGAGAAAGTGTTACCTAGTCTTTGTGGGAGTTTTTTCTATTGAAGTGTTCTCAGACTGTACACAGTCAGGTTTATGACAATGAATATTTTTTCTGAATGTATGTGTATGTGTAGCTCATGCTGTGCAGGCCAGATAAAGGCAAGGAACCTCCTAGAACTAGAGCTATAGATATTTGTGAGTCATCACATATTTGTTGTATGGGTAGGAACCAAACTTAAGCCATGTGAAAGAATAGAAACTGACAATAGTTTTGAACCATCTTTCCAGCCCCAACATAAATTTAAGAAACAGAAAATATTATATTGAGTACAGTAACCCAGACCCAGAAGTAAAAATATCACATATTCTTTCTAATCAGTGATTCTTAGCTTTCAATCTAAGATATGAATATATAATCTAGAGTAACCACAGAAGCAAGACAAATAAATAGGCATTATGGGAAGACCTGGACAATGCAATAAGAAGATATGAATGATATGAATGGGAGAATGGAAAAGTGGAGAGATTTAATTTGTGACAGGAAGTCAACACATATAAGAGAGGAAGAAAGTAATAAAAAAAACACTAAGGATATTTTTAAAAGTTGTTTAGGACTGCTATTATTTTACTTTATATTTATATAAAATTATGCACAATACATAAAAGTGTAGAGGTGAGGCTGTATGTGCAGTGAAAATAAAATTATGCTACTTGGGCTGAAACAAGAACCTAACAAAACACAGTACCAAGCATGAAAAACTCTTCCACTTGTTGGTAAGTGAGTCTAAATGATTCATAAAACAGTATTCACTATAGCTGTTGCCCTTGCTTGCCTCCCAGAAGCAGAAGGTTGGCCCCTGTTACTAAAGGCACCATGTATTTGAGATATAAAACTCAAAAACTTTAAGCAGTATCTAACCTGAAATACTCCTTTCTGTGGACTAGCTTTTACAATGTCAGGAGCTACTATCCAAGCTGGCAATGGAGAAAAGTAACCAATATTTCCATCCAACTCTGATGCTTATGTTTTACAATAATCATGAGCATGGTAAGATATTCCTAAAAGTGAAGTAGTACAGTATTCCCATCTTAGTGGTTACCATTTACTATTTATTTGGACTCAAGGAACATTCGGCAGGAGGGAAATCATGCTTGGTTTCGTAAACCTAGGCAAATACACATGGCTAATAAGGTCATCAGGCACCAGACATCCAGGAACCTTCCCCACCTGAAGAGAGGTGTCTGCCCAGGACTGCTTTTCCTGCCAGAGCTCATGAGGGAGCCAACTTGGGTCCTGTGTCCCTCAGAGACCAGTCTGTGCAGGTTAGTGTGCAGGCACCAGAGGCAACACATCTTCTGGGACAGGCCCTGTATTGGGCCTTCATCTTGGGCCAAGAGGCACATCAAAACACTAGACTTCAGTGCACCTTCCCTGCAAGAGGAGAGCTTGCCTGCAGAGACTACTCTGACCACTGAGACTCAGGAAAGAGCTGGTATCCCAGGAATGCTGACAGAGGCTAACAGAATCACAGGAGGAACAAGCTCCAGTTAGAGACAACTATAACAACTAACTCCAGGGATTACCAGATGGCTAAAGGTAAACATAAGAATCTTACTAACAGAAACCAAGACCACTCACCATCATCAGAACCCAATACTCCCACCTAAGACAGGCCTGAATACCCTAACACACCTGAAAAGCAAGGCTCAGATTTGAAATCATATCTCATGATGCTAGTAGAGGACATTAAGAAGGACACTAATAACTCACTTAAAGAAATGCAGGAGAACACCGCTAAAGAGGTAAAAGTCCTTAAAGAGGAAACACAAAAATCCCTTAAAGAACTGCAGGAAAACAACCAAACAGGTAATGGAATTGAACAAAACCAACCAGGACCTAAAAAGGAAAGTAGAAACAATAAAAAAATTCCAAAGTGAGACAACTTTGGAGATAGAAACCCTAGGAAAGAAATCAGGAACCATATATGTGAGCATCAGCAATAGAATACAAGAGATGGAAGAGAGAATTTCAGGTGCAGAAGATTCCATAGAGAACATGGACACAACAGTCAAAGAAAATGCAAAATCCAAAAAGATCCTAACTCAAAACATCCAAGAAATCCAGGACACAATGAGTAGACCAAACCTACGGATAATAGGAGTAGAAGAAAAAGAAGATTTTCAACTTAAAGGGTCAGCAAATATCTTCAACATGATAATAGAAGAAAACTTCCCAAACCTAAAGAAAGAGATGCCCATGAACATACAAGAAGCCTACAGAGCTCCAAATAGACTGGACCATAAAAGAAATTCCTCCAGACACATAATAATCAGAACAACAAATGCACTAAATAAATATAGAATATTAAAAGCAGTAAGGGAAAAAGGTCAAGTAATATATAAAGGCAGGCCTATTAGAATTACACCAGACTTCTCACCAGAGACAATGAAAGCCAGAAGATCCTGGACAGATGTTATACAGACCCTAAGAGAACACAAGTGCCAGCCTAAGCTACTATACCCATCAAAACTCTCAATTACCTTAGACGGAGAAATCGAAGTATTCCATGACAAAACCAAATTCACACAATATCTTTCAACGAATCCAGCTTTTCAAAGGAAAATAACAGGAAAACACCAACACAAGGACAGAAACTACACCCTAGAAAAAGCAAGAAAGTAATCCTTCAGCAAACCTAAAAGAAGACAGCCCCAACAACAGAATCCCAACTTTAACAACAAAAATAACAGGAAGCAACAATTACTTTTCTTTAATTTCTCTAAACATCAATGGACTCAATTCCCCAATAAAAACACATAGACTAATAGACTGGCTACACAAACAGGACCCAATGTTTTGCTGCTTACAGGAAACTCACCTCAGGGAAAAAGACAGACACTACCTCAGAGTGAAAGGCTGGAAAACAATTTTCCGAGCAAATGGTCCGAAGAAACAAGCTGGAATAGCCATTCTAGTATTGGATAAAATTGACTTTCAACCCAAAGTTATCAAAAAAACAAGGAGGGGCACTTCAAACTCATCAAAGATAAATTCAACCAAGATGAACACTTGATTCTGAATATCTATGCCCCTTATACAAGGTCAGCCACATTCATCAAAGAAACTATAGTCAAGCTCAAAGCACACATTGTACCACACACAATAATAGGGGGAGACTTCAACACAAACACACCACTCTAACCAATGGACAGATCCTGGAAACAAAAACTAAACAGAGACACATGGACACTAACAGAAGTCATGAAATAAATGGATTTAATAGATAAGATATGCCTTCTTCTCAACTCCACATGGTACCTCTTCCAAAATTGACAATATAATTAGTCACAAAACAGGCCTCCACAGATACAAAAATATTGAAATTATCCCATGAATCCTATCTGACAACCATCAACTAAGGCTAATCTTCAATAACAACATAAATAATAGAAAGCCAACATTCATGTGGAAACTGAACAACACTCTATTCAATTATTCCTTAGTCAAGAATGAAATAAAGAAAGAAATTTAAAAGTTTCTAAAGTTTAATGAAAATGAAGCCAAAACATACCCAAACTTATGGGACACAATGAAGGCAGTTGTAAGAAAAAAATTCATAGCCCTGAATGCCTCAAAAAAAAAAAAAAAAAAAAAAAAAAACCTAGAGAAGGCATACACTAGAGCCTGACAGCACACTTAGAAGCTCTAGAATTAAAGGATGCAAATTCACCCAAAAGGAGTAGACAGCAGGAAATAATCAAACTCAGGGCTGAAATCAACCAAGTCAAAACAAAAAGAACTATTCAAAGACTCAACCAAACCAGGAGCTGTTACTTTGAGAAAATCAACAAGATAGATAAACCCTGAGCCAGAGTAACTAGATGGCAGAGGGACAGTATTCTAATTAACAAAATCAGAAATGAAAAAGGAGACATAACAACAGAACCTGAGGAAATCCAAAACATCATCAGATCCTACGACAAAAGTCTATACTCCACAAAACTAGACATCCTGGATGAAATGGACAACTTCCTAGACAGATACCAGGTACCAAAGTTAAACCAGGATCAGATTAACAATATAAACAGTCCCATTTCTCCTAAAGAAATAGAAGCAGTCATTAATAATCTCACAACCAAAAAAGCCCACGACCAGAGGGGTTTAATGCAGAGTTCTATATGACCTTCAAAGAAGACATAATTCCAAATTGCCTCAAACTATTCCACAAAATAGAAACAGAAGGTACTCTATCCAATTCATTCTATGAAGCCACAGTTACTCTGATACCTAAACCACACAAAGATCCAACAAAGAAAGAGAACTTCAGACCAATTTCCCTCATGAATATCGATGCAAAAATACTCAATAAAATCCTTGCAAACCAAATCCAAGAACACATCAAAATGATCATCTATCATGACCAAGTAGGCTTCATCCTGGGAATGCAGGTTCCTTTAACATATGGAAATCCATCAACATAATCCACTATATAAACAAACTCAAGGACAAAAACCACATGATCGTCTTGTTAGATGCTGAGAAAATATTTGACAAAATCCAACAACTATTCATGATAAAAGTCTTGGAAAGATCAGGGATTGAAGGCCCATACATAAACATAATAAAAGCAATATACAGAAAACCAGTTGCCAATATCAAACTAAATGGAGAGAAACTCGAAGCAATCCCACTAAAATCAGGGATGAGACAAGGCAGCCCACTTTTCCACTACCTATTCAATATAGTACTTGAAGTCCTAGCCAGAGCAATTCAACAATCAAAGGAGTTCAAGGAAATACAAATTGGAAAGGAAGAAGTCAAAATATCACTGTTTGCAGATCATATTATAGTTTATATAAGTGTCCCCACAAATTCCACCAGAGAACTCCTAAACCTGATAAACAGCTTCAGTGCAGTATCTGGGTATATAATTAACTAAAACTCATCAATGGCCTTTCTCTACACAAAGGATAAACAGGATGAGAAAGAAATTAGTGAAACAACACCCTTCACAATAGTCACAAATAATATAAAATACCTTGGTGTGACTCTAACTAAGGAAGTGAAAGATCTGCATGACAAGAACTTCAAGTCTCTGAAGTAAGAAATTGAAGATCTCATGAGAGATGGAAAGATCTCCCATGCTCATGAATTGGCAGGATTAATATAGTCATAACAGCTATCCTGTCAAAAGCAATCTACAGATTCAATGCAATCCCCATCAAAATTCCAACTCAATTCTTCACTCAGTTAGAAAGGGCAATTTGCAAATTCATCTGGAATAATAAAAAACCTAGGATAGCAAAAAATATTCTCAACAATATAATAACCTCTGGGGGAATCACCATGCCTGACATTAAGCTGTACTACAGAGCAATTATGATAAAAACTGCATGGTACTGGTACAGAGACAGACAGGTAGATCAATGGAATAGAATTGAAGACCCAGAAATGAATCCACACACCTATGGTCACTTGATCTTTGATAAGAGAGCTAAAACCATCCAGTGGAAAAAAGACAGCATTTTCAACACATGTTGCTGATCATTTTCAACAACTGGTAGTCAACATGTAGAAGAATGCGAATTGACCCATTTTTTTTTTCTTTTTTTCAACTTTTATTAGATATTTTCTTCATTTACATTTCAAGTGTTATCCAGAAAGTTCCCTATATCCTCCCCCCTCCCGGCCCTGCTACCCTACCCACCCGCTCCCACCCCCTGGCCCCGGCGTTCCCCTGTATTGNACCGCCAGACTGATTTCCAGAGTGGTTGAACCAGCTTGCATTCCCACCAACAATGGAGGAGTGTTCCCCTTTCTCCACATCCACGCCAGCATCTGTTGTCACCTGAATTTTTGATCTTAGCCATTCTTACTGGTGTGAGGTGGAATCTCAGGGTTGTTTTGATCTGCATTTCCCTGATGATTAAGGATGTTGAGCAAAGCTCAAATCTAAGTGGATAAAAGTCCTCCATATAAAACCAGAGACACTTAAATTTATAGAGGAGAAAGTGAGGAAAACCCTCGAAGATATGGGCACAGGGGAAAAATTCGTAAACAGAACAGCAAATGGCTTGTGCTGTAAGATCAAGAATTGACAAATGGGACCTTATAAAATTGCAAAGCTTCTGTAGGGCAAAACACACTGTCAAGAAGGCAAAAAGGCCACCAACGGATTGGGAAAGGATTTTTACCAATCCTAAATCTGATAGGGGACTAATATCCAATATATAGAAAGAGAGCTCAAGAAGCTGGACTCCAGAAAAACAAATAACCCCATTAAAAATGGGGTACAGAGCTCAATAAAAAATTTCCAACTGAGGAATACCAAATGGCTGAGAACCACCTGAAAAAATGTTCAATATCCTTAATCGTCAGGGAAATGCAAATCAAAACAACATTGAGATTCTACTTCACACCAGTCAGAATGGCTAAGATCAAAAATTCAGATACAGCAGATGCTGGTGAGGATGTGGAGAAAGAGGAAGACTCCTCCACTGCTGGTGGGATTGCAAGCTTGTACAACCACTCTGGAAGTCAGTCTGGTGGTTCCTCAGAAAGTTGGACATAGTACTACCAGAGGATCCAACAATACCTTTCCTGGGCATATACCCAGACGATGTTCCAACTATGGAGGATAAGAACACATGCTCTACTATGTTCATAGCAGCCATATTTATAATAGCCAGAACCTGGAAAAAAAGCAGATGTCCCTCAACAGGAATGGATACAGAAAATGTGGTACATTTACACAATGGAGTACTACTCTGCTATTAAAAACAAGGAATTTATGAAATTCTTGGAGGAAATGGATGTATCTGGAGGACATAATCCTTAGTGAGTTAACCCAGTCACAAAAGAAGTCACTAGATTTGCACTCACTGATAAGCGGATATTAGCACAGTATCTTAGAATACCCAAGATACAATTTGCAAAACACAACAAAATCAAAAAGAAGGAAGACCAGTGTGTGGATACTTCATTCCTCCTTAAAATAGGGATCAAAATACCCATGAAAGGAGTTACAGAGACAAAGTTTGGAGCTAAGACAAAAAGATGGAGTATCCAGAGACTACCCCACCTGGGATTCCTCCCATAATCAGTCACCAAACTCAGACAATATTGACTAGGTCAGCCAGAGTTTCCTGAAGGCACCCTGATATAAATGTCTTGTATGATGCTATGCCAATGCCTGGCAAATACAGAAGTTGATGCTCACTGTCATATATAGGATGGAACACAGGGCCCCCAAGGGAGAAGGTAGAGAAATTACCCCAGGAGCTGAAGGTATCAGCAACCCTATAAGCAGACCAGCAATATGAAATAACCAGAATCCCCAGAGCTCCTGTCTCTAGCTGCATATGTAGCAGAAGATGGCTTAGTCAGCCATCATTGGGAAGAGAGGGCCTTTGGTATTGCAAACTTTATATGCCCCAATACAGAGGAATGCCAAGACCAAGAAGTGGGAGTGGGTGGGTTGGAGAGCAGAGTGGGGAACTTTCGGGATAGCATTTGAATGTAAATTAAGAAAACATCTAATTAAAAAAAAGAAATAGAATCCACTAATAACCATTATAAAGGGACAATTACTTTTCTCCAGGAATAAGCCCCCAGTAGGGTAGTTAATACCAAGTGATCTGCTCTGGATTTATAAACATACAATCAAGATTAAATGGATTCACAGGTTGTATTTATATATTTATGCATATAAGTATGCAACAATAATTTTTAAAAGGCCATGAATTTAAGATAGAATAAAGAGGTTAAGGAAGATGTTGAGGGCATGACAGTGAGCATCAACTTCTGTATTTGCCAGAATAGAAAAAGGGAAGAAGGAAGATAATATAATTATATTTTCATTTTAAAAATCTGTTAATCATTTGAAACAAATGAATTTATTATGATGTTGGTTTTTAAAAATTTATCTTCCTTTGAATAATATTTGTGTTTTTTTGTAGTTTCATAATACAACTGTTGTATTATGAATTATGGAGCACAAAACCTAATGTTACATCTAGTAATATTTTTGAAAGATATAGTGATGATAAAAATCTCATGTTACTGAAAACACTTCCAATTATGATGAGTTGACTAACACTTCATGCTGAAATCCATTCTTCAGGCTGTCATGTTAGAGGAGGCAGGTATGCTTGCACAATCTGTTGTGTTATCAATTTTCATTTTATAATAAATCTGGCTGTCACTCTAAACAAATTGCTTTCTTCAGATTATTCTTTCAATATAGACAGAAGACAATTTTTCAATCATTCTGAGACGTTCCTCAAACTGCTTAATTGTCTTCAATAAAAAGGAATCGAGTTAAGCAAGATTCCAACAGTTTTCATTTGAATTTCCCATCAGTTAAGACTACAAGTCTGAAGTTGGTAAGAGAATGATCATAAATAATGTCAACCTGATGAAAAATCTCAACAGCATAACAAAAAATAAAATAAACACATTCAATCAAGTACATTAGGTCAAATGCAAAGCACCACTGGGATTTTAAATCATCCACTCTTCTACCCAAGGACAATGACAAGATGCAGAATTTCATGAGGAGTCTGTAGTATATTTAACAGTATATAGATACCATATAGGATCATTATTTAGTGTCTGCAGAAGTCTGACTTCACAATCCCTGTGGATATCAAATCATAAGGATACTTAAGTACCATATAAAGTCCTCTAGTATTTCTAATTACCTACACCTCCTATATAATTTAAACAATTTATAGATTAAATAATTAAGCTACTAAAATGTACATGCTTACACACACACACACACACACACACACACACACACACACACATATATACATATGCAATGTTTGAATGATTGAAAAAATTTCCCCAGTATATATTGAAAGAATAATCTGAAGAAAGCAATTTATTTAGAGTGACACCCTGATTTATTATAAAATAAAAATTGATAACACTGCCTTTCTCTTCCCTCGTTGGCTTAAAGAACTATTTGTGGTCCCTGGGAGTATGAAAAGATACTTATATTTAGTTTTTAGTCTCAAGTTTTGGCACAGAGGTCAGAATACATTTGAATTTTTACAAAGGACTATTGTGTGCTCATAATAATTTCCCTTAGATTATATCTGAATTTTGCTAAAGTTGTTGACATTTTAGAATACTTAAGGAGCCTTAGCATAGCTCTTATCACTAGAAAGAAAAGGTAGTAGCCAGTTTGGGTATTTCAGTCTTACTCAGAGATCTTAGGAGGAAAGTGGTTAGGACTGAGTTCTAAGCATTCTCTTGAACTGGACGTGAAGAACAATTTATGGATTGGCAAACACATCAAGGCTGTAGACAGATGGCACAGGGAACCTCTCACTGAGCCTCTACTTGTGAATGCTTTTGTCTAGTTGAAGTTTTGGTTCTGAATCTTTTGATCCATCTATTTCTGATGTGCTATATATAAAAAGCTGGCAAGTATAAATTTTGTTGTCTTGAGTTCTTCAGCCATTTGGCCAAGCTCCTAAATTGAAAAAGAGATACAAAGGACAGTAAATTATAATTTAGTCAGAAAGAAAAAAGGAACAAACTTTGAATTTTCTTGAGCTCTTTAGCTCCTTACTCTAGGTAAACAGTGTCAGAATTAGTTTGAAAACCAGGACATCCAGCTAATATGAAGAGTTAAAGATTTGCTAAAAGGTTAAACAAAATCACCAAACATCTGCTGCCAGAAATGTTGTTTGTGGAGAAAAGCAATGTTTTAAAAACTTATGAATGTCAACTTGCAAAATGGCTCAGAATAAGAAAGTATTTAATTAAACCAGACTCAAATAATCTATTAAATTGTTGTAGTTCAGAACTAAGCTAAAGATTTTAATATTTGTCCAATTTAATTTTTATGACATGTAAAGGAGGTATTATTCTTTTCATTTTATATACCAGGAAGTATAAACTTAATATTGTTCTACAAAAAGGAGGACAATATTATTAAGATAAAAGACCAAATAAATAAGATCATTAATAAGAATGTTTTAGGCAAAGATTTTTTTTAATCTTTAAAATATGGGTGGGGGATGTAAATCCTGATATATTATAAACATCTTTTGCTATATTTCATAGTTAGTGTCTTGTTTCTGTTCTCTTTCACAAAATACCAGCATAACCTGCATAAAGAAAGAAAGATTCATTTGGCTTTTTTATTCAGAACATTGACATATGCTGGATTTGCCTGCTGCATGACAGCAGACCATCATGGCTACAATCTTATGTATCTGGGAAATTCATTTCATGACAAACAAAAGCAGAGAAAATGGGCCATTGGCCCAGCATTGAGTATTACCTGCAAAGGCACACTCCCACTGACCCATTTGCTCCAGCAAGACCTCATCTCCTGAAGTTTCCAGAAGTTTCCCAAAGAGCACCGGAAACTGGGACTCAGTTTTAGAACATGAGCATATGAGAGACATTTCAGTTTTAAGCCAGAACATTAAGTAACCAAGGCTGGATAGCCTTAAACTTAAGATTCTCTTACCTCAGTCTCCCAACTGCATCTGTCCATTCGCCAAACCCAGCTTCATCAGACTTTTAAAAGTTAGACATACGCAAAACAAATGCTTCTTGAAAGCAAGTCTTTCAAAGGTAAAGACCCTTCCCCCAATATAGCAATTGTCTTCCAAAGCTGGCCAACTGTTTCATCACACGTAGCCTCAAGATGGTTGAAAATAAATGAATCGCATCATCAAGTAAGCAGTCTCATTGATTATTATATTTTTCATGCTACAATGCTTGTCACTTTGTACCACATCACCTGTGTCCACTGTTACACAATTACCTTGCTGAACTGTCCCTATGTGTTTTGTAACTTCAGGAATTGAAAATAAATGAAGTGGAAGTTTAACGGTGGCAGTGGTTAGTGAAAAAGCCACATGAACTTCTCCAGCCCTACATTAACATCTTTACACAGCAGCAGTCTCCAGGTTAGAGTTATGCCAAATAAGCCAGCAGTGCAGGAAGTAAAGAAATTCTAGCAATCAATTAATTCCTAATGTTAGAGACAGAAAATATATGTATTATTTCATCAATTCTAAACAAGTTTCTTTCCTATTCTTTCTTTCTCTTTGTTATTCTAGCCATCATATTTTTGTTTGGTATATGCTAACCTAACACTTGACCACAGAGCTACATTCCCCAGAGGTTCCTTTTTATTGTTTCTTTGTCTTGTTTTTGTTGTTGTTGTTTTATTAGATTTTTTTTAAATTTACATTTCAAATATTATCCCCTTTCCTGGTTTCCCATCTGAAATCCCCCCCATCCCCAACCCCTCCCCCTGCTCACCAACACACATACTCCCTCCTGCTCCCTGGCCCTGGCATTCCCCTACACTGGGACATAGTGCCTTCACAAGACCAAGGGCCTTTCCTCCCATTGATGACCTACAAGGTCATCCTCTGCTACATATGCAGATAGAGCCATGGGTCCCTCCATGTGTATTCTTTGGTTGGTGGTTTAGTACCTGGGAGCTCTGGGAGTACTAGTTTGTTCATATTGTTGTTCCTCCTATGGGGTTACAAACCCCTTCAACTCCTTGGGTCCTTTTTCTAGTTCCCTGTACTCAGTCCAATGGTTGGCTGAGAACATCCACTTGTGTATCTGTCAGGAATTGGTAGAGCCTCTCAGGAGACAGCTATATCAGGCTCCTGTCATCAAGCACTTGTTGGCATCCATAATATAGTCTGTGTTGGTGACTATATTGGATGGATCCCAAGGTGAAACAGTCTCTGGAAGGCCTTCCCTTCAGTCTCTGTTCTACACTTTGTCTCTGTAACTCCTCCCATGGGTATTTTGTTCCCTCTTCAAAGGAGATCCTAAGTATGCACACTTTGGTCTTCCTTCTTTTTGAGTTTTATGTGGTCTGTGAATTGTGTTAGGCATTCAGAGCTTCTGGGCTAATATCCACTTATCATTGGGTGAACACCATGTGTGTGTGCTCTTTTGTGATTGGGTTACCTCACTCAGGAAGATATTTTCTAGTTCTATCCATTTGCCTAAAAATTTCATAAGTTCATTGCATTTAGTAGCTGAGTAGAACTCCATTGTGTAAATGTACTACATGTTCTGTATCCATTACTCTGTTGAGGGACATTTGGGTTCTTACTAGCTACTGACTATAATAAATAAGACTGCTATGAACATAGTGGAGGATGTATCCTTATTATACGTTGGAATATATTCTGGGTATATGACCATGAATGGTATTGCTGGGATATCAGGTATCTGGATATCTGTCCAATTTTCTGAGGAACCCCCAAACAGATTTATAGAGTGGTTGTACCAGCCTGCAATACCACCAACAATGGAGAAGTGTTCCTCTTTCTCCATATCCTCACCAGCATCTGCTGTCACCTGAGTTTTTGATCTTGACCATTCTGACTGGTATGAGGTGAAATCTCACGGTTGTTTTGATTTGCACTTCCCTGATGACTAAGGATGTTGAACATTTCTTTATGTACTTCTCAGCTATTCAGTATTCCCCAGTTGAGAATTCTTTGTTTAGCTCTGTAGCCCATTTTGTAATAGGGTTCACTAGAGTCTAACTTCTTGAGTTCTTTGTATATATTAGATATTAGCCTTCTATCAGATGTAGGGTTGATAAAAATCTTTTCGCAATTTGTTTGTTGCCATTTTGTCCTACTGACAGTGTTCTTTGAGTTACTTACAGAAGCTTTGCAACTTTATGAGGCCCCATTTGTCAATTCTTGATCTTAGAGCATAAGCTATTGTTCTTCTGTTCAGGAATTTTTGCCCAGTGCCCATGTCCCATCCCTAATTTCTTTTATATTAGTTTCAGTGTATCTGGTTTTATGTGGAGGTCCTTGATCCACTTGGACTTGAGCTTTGTACAAGGAGTTCAGAATGTATCGATTTGTATTCTTGTACATACTAACCACCAGTTGAGCCAGCACCATTTGTTGAAAATGCTGTCTTTTTCTTTTTTTTCAATATTTTTATTAGAAGTTTTCTTAATTTACATTTCAAATGCTATCCCGAAAGTTCCCTCCCCCTCCCCCTGCCCTGTTCCCCTGCCCACCCACTCCCACTTCTTGGCCCTGGCGTTCCCCTGTATTGGGCTATATAAAGATTGCATTACCAAGGGGCCTCTCCTCCCAATGATGGCCGACTAGGCCATCTTCTGCTACATGTGGAGCTAGAGACACGAGTTCTGGGGGTTCTGGTTAGTTCATATTGTTGTTCCTCTTCTAGGGTTGCAGACCCCTTCAGCTCCTGGGGTTCTATCTTTTTCTACTGGATGATTTTAGTTCCTTTGTCAAAGATCAAGTAACCATCGATGTGCGGGTTCATTTCTGTGTCTTCAATTCCATTCAATTTATCTACTGGTCAGTCATTGTGCCAGTACCATGTAGTTTTTATCACAATTGCTCTGTAGTGAAGCTTGAGGTCAGGGATGTTGATTCCACCAGTTCTTTTATTGTTGAGAATAGTTTTCGCTATCCTCGGTTTTTTGTTATTCCAGATGAATTTGGAAGTTGCTCTTTCTAACTCTATGAAGACTTGAGTTGGAATTTTGATGGGGATTGCATTGAGTCTTTAGATTGCTTTACACAGATGGCCAATTTTACTATATTAATCCTGCCAATCCATGAGATCTTCCCATCTTCTGAGATATTCAATTTCTTTATTCAGAGACTTGAAGTTCTTGTCATATAGAACTTTCACGTGCTTAGCTAGAGTCATGCCAAGGAATTTTATATTATTTGTGACTACTGTGAAGAGTGTTGTTTCCCTAATTTCTTAGCCTGTTTATCCTTTGAATAGAGGAAGGCCACTGATTTGTTTGAGTTAATTTTTATATCCAGCTCCTTTGCTGAAGTTGTTTCTCAGGTTTAGGAGATCTCTGGTAGAATTTTGGGGAACACTTAAATATACTATCATATCATCTGCCAACAGTGATATTTTGACTTCTCTCTTTCCAATTTCATCCACTTGATCTCCTTTTGTTGTATAATTGCTCTGGTTAGGACTTCAAGTACTATATTGAATAGGTTGGGAGAAAGTGGGCAGCCTTATATAGTTCCTGATTTTAGTGTGCTTGCTTCAAGTTTCTCTCCATTTAGTTTGATGTTGGCTACTGGTTTGCTGTATATTGCTTTTACAGTGCTCTTATATGGGTCATGAATTCATGATCTTTCCAAGACTTATATCATGAAGGGGTTTTAGATTTTGTCAAATGCTTTCTCAGAATCTAATAAAATGATTATAAGTTTGTTTGTTTTTTTTTTTTTAGTTTGTTGTATAGTTGATTACATTGATGGATTTCCATATATTGAACTACCCCTGCATCCCTGGGATGAAGCCTACTTGTTCATGATGGATGTTCATTTTGATGTGTTTTTGGATTTCGTTTGCAAGAATTTTATTGAGTAGTTTTGCATTGATATTGATAATAGAAATTGATCTAAAGTTCTTTTTCTTTGTTGGGTCTTTTTGTGATGTAGGTATCAGAGTAATAGTGACTTCATAGAATAAATTAGGTAGAGTTCCTTGTGTTTCAATTTGTTGAATAGTTTGAGGACTATTGGTATTAGGTCTTCTTTGAAGGCCTGATAGAACTCTAAACTAATCTCATCTGGTCCTGAGCTCTTTTTGGTTTGGAGACTATTAATGACTATTTCTATTTTTGTAGGGGATATGAGAAGGTTTACATCATTAATCTGATCCTGACTTAACTTTGGTACCTGGTATCTGTCTAGAAACTTGTTCATTTGATCCCGATGTTCCAGTTTTGTTGAGTATAGGCTTTTGTAGTAGGATCTGATGATTTTTTAGATTTTATTGGTTTCTATTGTTATATCTCCCTTTTCAGTTCTGATTTTGTTAATTTTGGTACTGTCTCTGTGCCCTATGGTTAATCTGGTTGTCTGGCTAAGGGTTTATCTATCTTGCTGATTTTCTCAAAGAACCAGTTCCTGGTTTTGTTGATTCTCTTTATAGTTGTTTTTGTTTCTAATTGGTTGTTTCAGCCCTGAGCTTCATTATTTCCTGCTGTATACTCCTCTTGTGTGTATTGCTTCTTTTTGTTCTAGAGCTTTCAGGTGTGCTGTTAAACTGCTACTGTATGCTTTCTCCAGTTTCTTTCTAGAGGCACCCAGAGCTATGAATTTTCCTCTTAGAACTGCTTTCATTGTATCCAATAAGTTTTGGTATGTTGTATCCTCATTTTCATTAAATTCAAAAAAGTCTTTAAATTTTTTCCTTATTTCTTCCTTGACCAAGTTGAGTAGAGCATTGTTCAGCTTCCATGTGTATGTGGGGCTTTCTCTTGTTTTTCTTGCTATTGTACCCCAGTCTTAACCCATAGTGATCTGAGAGGAGGCATGGGATTATTTCAATCTTCTTGTACCTGTTGAGATCTGATTTGTGGTCAGTTTGGGAAAAGGTGCCATGAGGTACTGAGAAGAAAGTATATTCTTTTAATTTAGGATTAAATGTTCTATAGATATCATTTAAATCCATTTGGTACAAACTTCTGTTACTTTCACTTTGTCTCTGTTTCATTTGTGTTTCCCTGACCTGTCCATGGATAAGAGTAGAGTGTTGAAGTCCCCCACAATTACTATGTGGGCAATGTGTTCTTTTAGTTTTAGTAAAGCTTCTTTATGAGTGTGGGTGTCCTTGCATTTGGAGCAAGAGATGTTTAAAATTGAGAGTTCTTCTTGGTAGATTTTTTCCTTTGATGAGTATGAATTTTTCTTCTTTATCTTGTTAGATGATTTTTGGGTGAATGTTGTTTTTATCCAATATTAGAATGGCTTCTTCTGCTTGTTTCTTGGGAGCACATGTTTGGACAATTGTTTTCCAGCCCTTTACTCTGAGGTCATGCTTCTCTTTGACACTGAGGTGCATTTCCTGTATGTAGCAAAATGCTGGGTCCTGTTTATGTATCCAGTCTGTTAGTCTATGTATTTTTATTGGGGAGTTGGGTCCATTGATGTTAAGAGATATTAAGGAATAGTGATTGTTGCTCCCAGCTATTATTGATATTATTTTTATGTTTGTGTGGTTATCTCCTTTTGGGTTTGTTGAAAGAAAATTACTTTCTTGCTTTTTCTATGTGCAGTTTTCCTCCTTGAGTTGGCATTTTCCATCTATTATCCTTTGTAGAGCTTCATTTGTGGAAAGATATTGTGTAAATTTGATTTTGTCATGGAATATCTTGGTTTCTCTCTCTCTCTCTCTCTCTCTCTCTCTCTCTCTCTCTCTCTCTCTCTCTCTTTGGTTTTTCGGGACAGGGTTTCTCTGACTGTCCTGGAACTCACTCTGTAGACCAGGCTGGCCACGAACTCAGAAATCCACCTACCTCTGCCTCCCAAGTGCTGGGATTAAAGGCATGCGCCACCATTGGTTTCTCTATCTATGGTAATTGAGAGTTTTGCTGGTTATAGTAATCTGAGTTGGCATTTGTGTTCTCTTAGCATCTATAAGACATCTGTCCAGGATCTTCTAGCTTTCATATTCTCTGTTGAGAAGAAGTCTAGTGTAATTTTGATATATCTGTCTTTATATGTTACTTGACCTTTTCCTTTAGTGCTTTTAATATTCTTTGTTTTAATTTTTATGTGACAGGAGGATTTTCTTTTGTGGTCCAATCTATTTGGAGTTCTGTAGGCTTCTTGTATATTGATGGGTATCTCTTTTTTTAGGGTAATGAAGTGTTCTTCTATAATTTTGTTGAAGATATTTACTGGCCCTTTAAGTTGGGACTCTTCACTCTCTGTTATGCCTGTTATCCTTAGGTTCTGTCTCCTCATTGTGTCTTGGATTACTGGATGCTTTGGGTTAGGATCCTTTTGCATTATGCATTTTATTTGAGTTTTGTGTCAATGTTTTCTATGGAATCTTCTGTACCTGAGATTCTCCCTTCAATCTCTTGTATTCTTTTGGTGATGCTTGCATCTATGACTCCTAGTATCTTTCCTAGATTTTCTATCTGCAGGGTTGTCGCCCTTTGTGATTTCTTTATTGTTTCTATTTCCATTTTTAGATCCTGGTTGGTTTTCTTCAGTTTTTTCACCTGTTTGGTTGTGTTTTTCTTTAATTCTTTAAGGGATTTTTGTGTTTCCTCTTTAAGATCTTCTACCTGTTTATCTGTGTTCCTTTGTATTTCTTTTACGGGAGTTATGTATGTACTCTTTAAATTTCTATCATCATCAAGAGATGGGATTTTTAAATCAGAGTCTTACTTTTCTGGTGTGATGAGGTAACCAGGTTTCACTGTGTTTTGATGATGCCAAATATGCTTGGTTTCTGTTGTTTATGTTCTTGTGCTTGCCTTTCTACAGCTGGTTATCTCAGGTGTTCACTGGTCTTTCTGCCTCTGAAATTGGCTTGTCCCTCCTACAAGCCCCTCAGTCACTACTCCTGAGAGAACAGTTCTCTCTTAGAGGAATTTGGGTATGGAGAACTGTGGAAAAGGGTCAGCTCTTGGGTGCAGAAAGAGACCAGAAGGATTCTGTCCCCAGGTGATCCTTGGTTCCTGTGTCCTGATGGCTCTGTGAGTGTTCCTCTTGGGCCATGAATTTGAAGAGAAGTGATGGTCTTACTTGTGCTCAGAGGTTTGTAGGCACTCCTGGGAGACCAGGTCTCTCCTGGCATTTTTTGTGTATTTAGCTGTGTGGCACAGGATCTGCTCTGGGTGCAGTAGGAGACCAGAAGACTCCTATCCGAGGTAGCCCCCCATTTCCTGAGTCCTGAGGGTTCTGAGTGGGTTCCTTTGAGCAGCAGTGGTGATCCTCCCCAGACTCACAGGCTTGTCCACACACCTGAGAGGCTTGCTCCCTCCTGGCGTTATTTGGGTATGGAGTTCTGTGGCAGACGATCTGCTATAGGCAGAGATAGAAAATGAAAGGCTCCGGTCCCAGGATGCCCCTAGGTTTCTGTGTCCTGAGGGTTCTGGGCAGGTTCCTAGATAGGAAGTCTCCCCTTCCAGGTCGCCCTTTGGTTCCTTGGTCCTGAGGGTTCCAAGCGGGTTCTTCTGAGCAGTAGTGGTAGTCCTACCTGCACTCTCAGGGCTGTCCTCACTCCTCAACATTCCTAATTTAAATAATTAGCCATCAGATGATAGGATAACAGGTTAGTTTGTCTAAGAATTGATGTTACTTGCCAATAAAATGGCAAAATGCCCAGCTTAATTAAATTTCACATAAATAGGGAATGCTTTGAAAACATGGATTTTTTTTTTTAATTATTGGTTACCTCCCATTAAAATAATCCCCTCATGGAGACTCTATTTTTAATTCTTCAATCCTTGCAAAAATATTTTAAACAGAGATCATATGGAGAATATTGAACAGAAAATGGTGGAACAATTAGAATTCAGAAAATACAAGTGGAAATTTCTATTATTGATCACAACAGTATCTGACATGTTAATGTATTACTTGGTCAAAGCATATTAATGATGAAAGGTAAAGAGTTTCCTTAAAGTGAAGGTGGTATGGTTAACTCCAACAAATTTACTACAGTCAGAAATTCCATAAATCATATTTATGGCCTCACTTAAGAGGAAGGCATGTATAACTATTCTTCTCTTCTCTTATCTATCTAATCATTACCACTGAATGACACTATCTTTATTTGGCTTTGGTTATAGAACTCATCTCTATCAGTGTTTTTTAAATATCAATAAACTGTTTTAAATGACTTATAGTATATTGGAAAAAATGTTGCTGATTTAGCTATGCTGTACATATTTTGTACTGATTTAAAAAATGAACAAAAGAAATTAGTATTCAAAATACTTCTGTGAACCTAGTAGCTTTAGGTGATTTTTTTAAAATCAAAAAGCCAACTGTGTTAAGTGTAAATTATTTTCAGGCTCTATATAGTTTCATTTGTCTAAGCATATACACATTCTCTAAATGCAGGAACACCCTCTAAGCATTTCCTTAGTATAATCTCATATGTACTATGAAAAAAGTGAGAATGTTGTGTATATTTGTAGGAAGTTTGCCTCTTTGAGACATCTATAATGAGAAATTGAGAGACAGAACACTGGGCTTGTTGCAATAGCCTGTGGAGGGTATTTAGATTTCATGCCTCAAAGGCAAATAAGGTATATGGCAAATGGTTATGAATGAGGTGTTCCACTGGTACTTTGAGATCCTGGGTACTATCTCCTGTCAAGTTACTCACACATTTATGTCCTCTGTAGCTGAAGTTCGACATATTTCTACTCTTCACTTGGAAGTTTGTATAATCATCTTCATCATTAGCCATTTAAAAATGTTTTTGTGTACAACTGCTAAGGAATGGTGCTTTAAAACCACACACAAAGCTACGGCGGTATTCTCAGACTGTCAGGTTCCAAGTTCTCAGTGTAATTTCACAGATGAATATCTACTAGAA
>LR751768.1:0-100529 GCA_902729485.2 Mus minutoides
GGAACCTAAAGGATGCAGGGAGACAGGTCGGATCTGGAGCAGGATGCTGTGTGTCTGCCGACTGTTTGCTGTCCCTCTCTGGGACTCAGTCTCCACACCTGGTGTCCGCCAATGAAGGAAGAGAATGGGCCTTTAGGAAGCACCCCAGAGCTGGCCTTCCAGGTCTGAAATCACGTGCTCCTTAGTTGGGAAGGAGATGGACAGTGTCTCTATGCAGGTGAGTTCCTCTCCTCCAGGGTAGGCTGGGAAGGTAAACTACAGCCAGCTCTGCCACTGGGTTCTGCAAAGGCTCTGGAGAAGCCGGAAGGGCTGGACCTGGAAGGATGGAATCAGGAGAGAGCAGTGGTTAGGGGTCTCTGTGTCCTCAGTTCTGGCTCATCCTCATGGAGGATGGACAGACAAGACAGGCAGGGCAGGTGACCATGGGATGACCTTGTCAGCCCTCAAGCCTTGGCAAGACTCTGGGTACAGGGGAGTGACAGTCACTCATACCACTGCAACAGGGTGGTTGGATGAGTTTTAATTTCATATTTACAGAGAACAATCTGGAGTGTGTATGTGTCCCAAATGCTGCGTTTATTTGACACCTCTAGCAACGCTGTGTGTGTCCCCTGTCCGCTGCGCCTGGCTGAGAGCTGCTTCAGAAAAAAGTCCCGTGTAGCCAGCAATGGAGGCTCACCCCTTGCAGACATGACCCTGGAGCCTCCAAGGAAGAGAAGTAGGCTGGGATGGGCCGGCCCTAAACCCAGTCCCTGCTCTCCAAATCCTGGCCTGATCACAGGAGGGCTGAAGCCAGGGCAGCCAAGAACTGCTGCCACCTCGTGGTCATAATGGGAATGACAGATTGTGGCACCTAGAGTCACAGAAGTGCTCTATTGGGTGGGTACTTGTTAATATTTTCACTCCATTTGAGAAAAAAAAAAAAAAAAAGAATCTAAAGTCCAGGGTGAACCCAAAACAGGCCCATTTGGAAGCCTAGTGTCCACCTCAGCTCTTCTCATTCATTTAATAACTGAGCCTAACCGATCATGTCTGTCAAATTATCCTCACCACCAACAGCTCCCTCCTGCCCACAAGTGAAATGGCCCTTCTCTCTGGTCTGCAGAGCCCTCTCTGAGATAGCCCAACCCGTACTCCTCCAACTCTTTATGCCTCCCTAAGACCCCAGTTTCCATCTTCTCTCCTCTCCTTGGTGTTCCAAGGCACCAGCCATTGTTTCCTCCCCGATCCGCCCTCCGTCCATGGCAGAGAAACCCTTACTGCTCCACGCCGAGCAGGCTCTGTGAGTCTTTTCAAAGCTCATCTGACGCTAAAACTTTTCATTTTCATGCCTACTGACACCTCTAAGTCATAGCCCAAGGACTCAGGAATACAGACTCACCTGTCCTGCTCACCCTTGGAGCTTAACCAGAGGTTAAACCTCCAGTGGGCTCCTGTCCCCCGAAACCCTCTCTCTCTAGTCGTTCAAGCCAAAGATCTTATGCTTAGAATCTCTGCCTCCAACACAAGACTCCACTCATCACTGACACTAGCCCCCGACCCCAGAGGGCATCGTCACATTAACCGCGTGGGCGAGGACAAACAGAGGCTCCGGTGCTCCCCACTCTCATGTCTTGACCTATCTCCAGACTTCCGGATGGCTCCTCTATTGTCATGGAGCAGACACAGGGCAAATGAAACTCCAGAAGGTAGGGTATTTGTGTTAAGTGTGTGCGACAGAGAGACTGTGGAAGACAGGGGAGAGGAACTGTATACCTTGGGGATTTTTTTGAGAAGGGTCTCTCAGTAGCCAGGACCTTGACAAGTAGGCTAAGCTGCCCAGTCACGCAGTCCCAGGGATCCACTTGTTTCTGCCTCCCCAGAGACGGGGTTACAGACTTGCCTGGCTTTGCATCAATAGGTTCTGGGAATTGAACCCAGATCTCCAGGCTTGTGCAGGTAGCACTTCCCCGGCTGAGCTATTTCCCCAACCCCCATGAAGCAGAGAGTAAACAGTAGGTGTCACAGCGATGCTGCCAGAGAGTAAACAGTAGGTGTCACAGCGATGCTGCTGAGTTGGCAGCCTTACCTGGGAAGCAGAGAGGGGAACAAAAGAGAAGACAGAGGGAGGAGCCACCACATACCGAGGCCCCAGAGGGCCACCCTGTGGAGGAAGCTCTTCATCCGGGCCCGCCAAGATGGCTCTCCTGGATGAAGAATCAGGGAGGGGAGACTCAGAAGGAAGGATTCTCTAGGAGGAAGAAGACACAAGGGGGCTCATCCCTGGGCCCCCAGGAGCCAGGAATCATGACAGGAGGGGATAAACATGGCCTTGGAGGACATGGCCACAATCTAGTTTGTCCCCAAAGCCACCAGGGCAGGAGAAGGGAGAGGAGAGCCCTGAATCCGGAAGGAAGCAGGAGACACTCTGGCTCCTTCTCCAGGAACCAGGCTTAGCAACAGAACAAGTAAGACTCATTCGACCCACAACCACTGTGTCTGCCGGTGAATCCAGGGGAGCACTGAGACTGGGGGTGTCCCCAGGGGCCCCAAGCGAGGGAGGAATTCCAGTAGGCCCAGTCAGTGCGGAGGGTTCTGGGCCAGGGCCACAGTGGCAGAGTTGGCAAGCCCAGAAGCAAGGGCTTCCTGAAGGACCTCAGCTGTCCTGCTGGTCCAGATGGGACCACTCTCGTAGGGGTAAGCCTCGGGAGATCAAAGGCAGCAGTTTCTAGGGGAGATCACAAAGGGACCCCACAGCTTCTGGCAGAGGAACCAAGAAACACCCACCCCACCCCCAAAAGTCAGAGGGAGAGTCAGGTGTGCTCTGTTGGAGGATGGCTTGCATAGTACCCACCCTCGGGCAACCTCAAGAGGAAGGTAACGAGAGGCACCAGAATGTGAGGGCCTAAAGATGGAAGATGGTGCCACCAATCAAGAAGATGGCTTCTCAATGATTCCATGATTAATTGCAGCCACGGGACGCACACACACTTGGAAAGAGTCTTCCCAGGAGGCCCCACAGAACTCAGGAAGCCAGAAAGCAGAGGTCATGGTGGCTGGGGAGGTGGCAGGGGATAGAGTAGGACAGAGAAAGGTGACAGCATACAGAACATTCTGGCATCTGAGCTGGGGACACCTGGAATTCGTCTCCACCTTCCCCTCTGCTTAATTACCTTAGGTACCTCATCTGCTAACAGGACACATGGTCCTCCATCTCTGCAGAAGACAGGTGGTCAGCTGCCAGGTCTGCCAGAGGGGACATGGTGAGGCTGGCAAAGAGCCAGCCCCATAATGAAGCCATCACATCCTTCCAGGGGAGGAAGCAGAAAGGGCAGGTGCTCCTCCCGGAAGGCACCACGCATGGTCCACCTGTATACCATGCACTGCCTTCCTTGCTGGCCCGGTAGAAGCTGGAGACATCTCTGTCTTCCTCATATACAAACCCACAGAGGCTGCACCCAACCTCCTACACCATAGCTGCTCATACCGCCAGGGAGTCCCACGGTCTTTTGTCATCTGCTTGTTCCCATTTATCAGCTGGAAAACTGAGGCTTCTTTCTCACCATTAAAGAACCAGAAGGTACCATGGGGACACATGACTATAAATCCCAGCACTTCGGAGGTGGCAGCAGAAAGATTGGAAACCCCAGGTTACCCTTAGCCAGGTAGAAAGTTTGAGGCCAGCCTGGGTTACATGAGATCCTATCTCAAAAACAAAAATTATATATATATATATATATATATATATATATATATATATATATATATATATATATATACACACACACACACACACACACACACACACACACACACACACATTACAGTATTACAGTTATTAGGGTCTGAGCTCTGTCCCCTCATCTTTCTCAGTAATGAGGATGTCTCCTGAGTCCAGCTCATCAGTTCAAGGAAATCTTTGGGAAAGCCCAGACCCATAACCTATCTCACAAGTACGTTACCCACAAGTAGGTTAGCCAAGGTTGGCCTGAACTCACACAGTACTATAAACATATAGCCTATCTCAAAACCAAAAGAGCAACCCAGTATACCCGAGTTAGCCCAGGCTTGATGGACAGTTACAGGTTAATTGATCTACATTGACTTTCTAGGTGTTTTAGACCCTGGACCCCTCCTGCAAAAACCATCCTAGCCATAACCCAGGAACAGAACAAAGTGGAGCTGCCTCCGTTTAAGGGGCCTAGGCGAGGTGTTTTGGAAAAATGTCTACACTAAAGCTTTGCACTGTGGCCTCTGTGGTGTCAATCTGCAAGCCTGGTCTATCTCAGTCTGCACAGCTAGGAAGGGCTGTAACTGTCCCCCGCCCCCACCTGCCAGGGCAAGCTGTGGCCTCAGTGCTCTCAGACCCAGTGGTCAGCCAGTGTGATGGTCAGCCCCAGGGTTGCCTTCTCTGCCGCTGTCCTAGGCTTAGCCTTCTAGGAGGGACAGAGCCCCAGGTGCTCTTCCTTACTGTCCCTAACTCAGCTGCTATGCCCCTGTCCTCAGCCAGCTATCATCCATGGTTGTCTGCAGGGCTCATTCACCTGACACTGAGTGTCCTCCAGCCAGAGGGCCCTGTCCTTAACTGGCAATGCTGGTGACAGCGTCCAGTCCCTGGCACAGCTCTCTCCCTTTAAGGCCAAGGTGAGCAACAGGAAGTGAGCCTTAAGTTCTGGGAGCTCTGGGAGAGCCTCTCAGTTTATCTAAATCAACCTGAGATATGGAACAAAGAGCAAAATGTTCCCCCCAGGCGGATAAGACCTGGAGGCAGAGTGTATAACAGTGACTGTGGCTCCTGAGTCAGACCACAGAGTGGACTTGGAAACAGCTAAGAATCCGTCTTAGATGTTCCCAGCACAGAAAGAAATGATGCCAGGGAGCCAGCTGGGGCTGCACAGGGAAAGGAGGGTTCAGAGTTCAAGACCAGTCTGGACTATACAGCAAGATTCTACCAAGGAGGGAGGGAGGGAGGGAGGGAGGGAGGGAAAGAAAGGAAGGAAGTAAGGGAAGGGAGGGAGGGAAAGAGGGAGGAACTGAAGGAGAGAGAGAAGGAGGGAGGGGAAATGGGAGGGAGAGAAAAGGAGGGAGGGGAGGGAGGGACAGTAGGGAGGGTGGGAGAGAGGGAGGGAACAAAGGAGAGAGAGAAGGAACCTCTGGAGAGGGGTCTCAAGAGACACTGGAGGGAAGGAAGCTGGCAGGTATGAGGGAGGAAGGTCTTAGTGTCACAGTGTAGATGTAATTGATTCTGAGACTCCAGTCTAATTAATGGGAAGGGACTCCCCACTGGGCATGAGGAAATTTGCCAGGCTATTGTGGTTGAGCCACCACCTTGATCTAGCCAGAATCCCCACTGTGAAAACCAGTCTAGGTCTCTACAACAGATCTGAGGACTTTATAACAAGAAAAGGCACCAATAGAGCATGTTCCTAAAGCATCTCTTCAGGGGCTAGGGAGACGGCTCAGCAGTTAAACATGCTTGCTGCTGTGGCAGAGAAACCACTTGGGTTTGCTTGCCCTCAAGGCAGTTCACACTGTCTGTAATTCCTGTTCATTCTATGTGATCTTCTGCCCTCTTGTGGCCTCTGAGGGCACTGCAGACACATGTTGCACAGACATACATGCAGGCAGACACAAAAATGAAAAATAACTATTTTTTTAAAGATTTATTTTATTTATTATATGTAAGTACACTGTAGCTGTCTTCAGACACTCCAGAAGAGAGTGCCAGATCTCGTTACGGATGGTTGTGAGCCACCATGTGGATGCTGGGATTTGAACTTATCACCTTCAGAAGAGCAGTCGGGTGCTCTTACCTGCTGAGCCATCTCACCAGCCCAAAAAATAACTATTTTTTAATCCCTTTGGGCACAGACAGAAACTAGAATAGGCAAGGCCAGAAATACCAACCTTTCAGTTGCTCTGCAGAAGGTGGGGATGTATGGTGGGTAGGGAGGCTTCCCACAATGTAGAAAGAACTCAGGTAAAGTAGGTAGGATCCTATGTCATTGTGACCTGTCAAGGAATCATCTAGAATGGATATCCATCCCATCCCAAATATGAGTGGCTTATTTAACAAGACCAATAGGCCCCACTGTCCTGTGGGTTCTGCGCTAGGAGCTTACACAGAGGTCTTGTTCTCCCATTTTACTGAGGAGCACACTGAGGCCAGATCCAATCTGTGACTGGCTGTATGAATATTCCCAGCATACCAGGGGGTGGGAAACCACATAGAAAGGAGATCCTATCAGGAAGAACAAGGGGACCACTGGACAGGAGCAAACCCGCATCCTGGCAGTCGTAAGAAACCCCTCAGTCACCTTTACCACCAAGTACTGCTCCTGTTCCCATGGCAAAGACTATCAGAAAGGCCATCCAGAGAGACTGAGTCCAGCTCAGTCATCCAGCAGATTCCCCTGCCCTGTGGGTCCTGGGGACTGGAAGGGGATCACTGGCAGGTGGATAAACCTAGGTGACCAGGTCTGAAACCAAGAGAAGGACAGAGACACGAGAGAGGAAAAAGCAGGGACCCATCAGGCTGAGTAAGGACAGTCAGAGGATGACGAACGAAGGACCAGGTCACTGCCTCAGGAGGAGACAGCGCTACAGGAGCCGCCAGAAGTACATTCAGATGCTGAGCTGAGGCTGTGGACTAAGGACAACGTAGCTTTCCGGGGCCCCTCCCTGATGCAGGGCTGGCCCCTCCCTGCCCCAACAGAGGCTAGCCAGCTGATTGTGCCCGTCTTGGTGACAGCATGGGAGAGTCAGCAGGGCTCAGGTGGGAGTCCCCCAGGGAGACCCATATGCCAACCATGTCACTCTGCTCTCATCTGGCCAATGGACTTCTAGATCTTGTCAGCAACGCTAAGGCTCTGAGTTACCCAGGCATGCATGTCTTCTGCCCACAAGAGACCACTCTGCAGCCCTCCTGCCTCCCATGCCCAGCCTTCCTCCTCCCTGTAGAAAAGATTCCAGCAGCTTAACATCTTTCTCTCCGAAAGATCCAGCCAAGTCCCGCCCACTGCACCTCCATCCCTGGGGCCCTCCTGTTCCCCTGACAACCTCTCTTTTTGAGTTCTGGAAAGAGAGGCAGATGCAGAGGTAGGCAGATCCATCAAGAGCACCCCTCCTGGGACTGGCTAGGCTCAAACCAAGCTATGCCTAGCGTGGTGCCCCTGAGGCCTGCCCACATACCCCATGGAGTCGGGGTGCCCCTGAGGCCTGGCCAGGCCAGCAGCCAACCTGTATCTCACAGGCCAGCACTCCTGGGTCAGTGGTGGGGTAGAAGTTCAGAGGTCACCTAAAGTCACTCCTGCCTCCTTCAGGGTACCTAAGCTACCAAAGTTAGGCACAGGCAGATGGCACAAGCCTTCAGCAGAGCTCCATTGAGGGGTGGGGGAGAGAAATGGCCCTGGCAGAGCTGGAGGAAGGCAGCTAACCTAGGCTGGGGCAGGAGGGTGGCAGCCTCTGTCTATGTCATCAAGGCCCTCTTTTCCAGGCAGAGGTGCTAAGCTGTAATTGAGCCATCACTGTCAGCTGGGACAGAATCTGAGAGGGAGGGAGATGAAGGTCACTAAGGTCAAAGGTCCCTAAGCAGGCTGCCCTGGAACCAGCAAGAACCTCCCTCCCAGGGTCTTTAATGCCAAGCAGCTGCCCTGTGGATACTCAGCCCAGCCCCTCACACAGGTGGGGGTCCTGCTTACAGCTCGGCTTAATGAAATCAATAAAACTCCATGCAAACCTGGCTTAAGGCCAGCGTTTTACAGCACACCATGCTGGGCCCAAGACCAAATTAAGAGCTGCCGCAGGAGAACAGGAAGGACAGGAGGAGTGGCTGAGGAGTTGGAGGAGATTCATGAGGGACAGTGCAGAGGCGGGGTGGGGGGGGTGGGGGGGGTGGAGGTGAGGGGTAGGTTCCAGGACCCTCCCCCTACTTTCCTTTTCCCTCTTTTAGATCTTCCCAAGCCCACAGGAGGCTGCAAGAATGGACCTGCTATCATCCATTTACACTGTAGTGAAATTTGAAACTAGACTTCAGGGACCTGGATCCCTGTCCATTTGGAGATAAAGAAGCTGAGGTTCTGAGGGGCCATGGCCACCAGTTACACTCATCAGTATGGAGGAGGCTGCAAAGGGCCTCGCCACAGGCCGGAGCCATGGCCTCCCTGGCTCTAACGCTTGCTTCCAGTCCATCTCACTGGATGGGTGAGACACCAGAGTGTCCCATCTGCTGGAAAAGAAACGGTTGTCTTCCTCCGAGGCTGGCCAAGCAACTAAGAGAGGATCCTGCCGGGTCCCTCTTCAGTGTTCGTGGGCCTAGGCAAGGTGGGGGCCCCAAAAAGAGGCTGAGCAGGCAGACATGGAGAAAAATATTCACAGCTCTATCTCTACGCTGAAGTCCGGGGGAGGCTCTGGGTCATAAAGAACTCAGCATCCAGAACCTTATGTGGCTTCCTAGCTTGGTCACTCTTGGGAATCTCCTTGGGGGGGCCTTAAAACAGTGAGAGCTGCCACAGCCACCAGCAACTTGCAGGATATGCCCATCACAACCAAGAGCTCCCTCTGATTCCTGCCTGGAAATTGAACTAGCAACAGTGAATGAATGTCCTTCCCAGCTATGAACTCGGAGTACGACGGATGCTCTCAAAGATGAGGCCCAGGGAGCTGATGGACAGCCTAGAGGCCACTTGCCACAGAGGCTATAAGACACCTGGGATCAGGGAAGCCACAAGCCACCTGCAGAGCCTTCCCAGCATGGCCTCCTCTGGGACGCGAGAAAAGAATCTTTTTCTGAAACTCTGTCACCTAGTTCCCCGGGCTCAGTGAAGAGACATTTTTCCCCTCTACCCCACACCTGGTCCTGGATAGACTGAGTCTGAGCACCTATATGGGAGAGACTAACCCTGGGGTGGCAGCTGTCCAGTGGCTCTCTTCCTGTACTAACAAGGAGGCAAAGAGCAGAGCTGAAGGGCTGGGACGGTTGGCACAGTTGGCAAAGTATCGGCTTTGCAAGCAGGAGGACCTGAGTTCAGTCTCCAGAACCCACATGAAAACGTGTTAGGCACGGTACTGCGTGTTTGGAATCCCAATACTAGGAGATAGAGACAGGAGGATCCCCAGTCTCACTGGTCAGCCAGCCTAGCCTACTCGGCAAGCTCAAAGCCAGCCAGACAGAGACCCTGTTCACAAACAAAACAAAACAAAACACAAACCCTGAAGTTGTCCTGTAACCTCCACACGCACCTGTGCACCGTAGCACATGTGCACACCAAAACCAAAGGAGAGCAAGCCCAGAGTCCACCTTCTAACCTGACCCTAGCAGACATCACTAGTCAATCACAGAACTCCCCAGCTGAGCTTGGTGCTGCCTTGCCGGATCTTCCGTGCCCGGGCTTCTCCATGTAACCTATCCCCTTAACCCCCTCAGGGAGCTCTCAGAATAAGTTCTTCCTTCACTGGAGAAAGAAGTCTTCAATTAGGCCTAGGAACGTTAGGGTCCGAGAATCGCTGAAGGAAGACCTCCCCCAGACTCAAATAGTATGTACGCAAAGGCAAAGAACGTATATTCTGCAGAAATTACCAGTATGCTGGGGTCAACCGTTCATCCAAAAGGTGATGTTTCGTGGGGCTTGCAGGCCCCTTTTTACGCAGCACTAGGTGGGGGTGGGGGTGGGGGGATTCCAGAAGTGTTGGGTAACAAACTCCGAGTGCGGGAGACTGGGCCCATCCATCCCTGCAAGCCTTCTCGAGGAAGTCACTGCAAGCCCCTTGCCACAACCCCCTGGTCCCTGGTCTCTTTGCACCCATGCCTCCCTCCCTCCAGAGCCTGTCTGTATTAGTTACATTTCCCAGGACTAGGACAAAACACCAGACAAAAGAAAAAAAAAAAAAAGCACTTTAAGGGAGGAAAAGGTTTTTGTGATCTTTCTGAAGGTCTGAAGGTCCCGATCTATCAGGGAATCCATGGCTGCAAGAACAGGATGCTGCTGGACACAATGTACTGAAGTCCAGAAGCAGATAGACGAACAAGGGCTGGAGCGGGGCTCAGCTTTCTTTTTACCAGGTAGCCCATAGGATGATGGCTTGTAGGATGGTGAAAGGCAGCCTGGTTCCTGGACGAGCACAGGCTGGAAACCCCGGTGACCCTGAGGAACAGCAGGCTTTTACCTGGTTCCTGGACACGAGGCTCCTGGCATGAGGCCGCAGCTCTCCATAGATTTGTGTCCTTCAGTCACATAAGGGCCATGCCCCAAGCCCCTCCACAGGTAGAGGACGTAGCCTTAAGACAGGTCTTCATTTTAATGAGGTACCTAAAGGCCTGGAGCCAATTAAGCTCTTCTTCCCAGACACTCCTCTCTGCAAAAGGTATTTAACCTCAGACCCGCCCCTGAGAAGCAGGGTACAGTTTTACTCATCCCCTTTCCACCATGACAATAAAAGCCTTAAAAACATGAACTTTCTCTTTTCACTGGGATCTGCTGTGGAGAGCCATAGAGAAGGCCTTCAACTATAGATCCGAGTCTAATCTCCTGTACAAGGCCTCTCTGTGCTCTCAGCCACGACCACCAAGCCAAGCCAGCCACCCGCCAACAAACCAAAGACTCTATCCCCACGGGATCCACCTGGAGCACCCCCCTTTCCCCTTCAGCCCCAGGTAGATCCATCCTGCAGGCCCCCACTCCGTTCTCAGCTCTTCCTTGGCAACCAGCAGCACCTGGGTGCCCAAGAGCCTGAGAACCAGATGCCCCCGCCTGCTTACAGGCCCCGGGACCCCGAGCCATCTCTAGCTGTCCCTGGGACCTCAGACTATGCTCCCCCACCCCTGGAGCGGTGTCCCACGGTTTCTCATAGCCCGGCGCTGGCGTGCTAAGTGCAGCCTTGTGGTGGAGAGGATGCTGGACCCCTTAACCCTACAATGGCTCATTTGGAGTGGGCCTTAGTCCCTCAATTAACCTAATCAAGATAACCCTTCACAGACATTGTCTCCATGGTGGTTCTAGATCTTAGCTCTGGCCTCAGGAAGCCTGCTGGGATTTATCACTAGGACCCAATGGCTGCCTTAGGCTATAAAGAGGTCTGTGACTCTGCGCTAATGTTAGCCTACTATGGGCCTAGGGAAGCTATTCTTGTATCTGAACCTCAGCTTAAATGAGTGCCACAGACCTCTAGTTCCACAGGAAGCCCTGTGCACTGTAAAGAGCGTCAGCTGACTCTGGGGGACAAGAGGGTGAGGAGAGAGGGTGCAGAGGGCCCATCCTGGAGAAGCTAAGCAATTGCTGGGAGAAGGCCTGGCGCCTTGGGCTAGGTAACTGGATGCCTGAGCCCGGGAGTTCTGACCTATGAGGGGACATGAACCCAGGAGAGGCTACGCCCCTGTAAGGCCACGCCCCTGGCCAGCCTCCCTCAATGCTACTGTGCCGCCGCAGGAAAGATGGCTAACTCAACTTCTCTGTGGTTCTCTATGAATACAGGGAAGTGGAGCCAGAATATCTCTGACACTTCAGAGCCCTGACACTTCAGAGCCCACAGAGGTCGGGGGGCGGGGGCTGTAGGAAGGAGGTCAGGGTCGCAGGGATGCCAGATGGAGGATCAGTCCAGCTCAGCAAAGCCAAAGGCTAAATAAAACCGGTCCCAGGCCCAGGGTCTTGTGCCCTCCCACCCCAATGCCCAGAATCCCACAAAGAGTGGACTTTGTGGGACTGTGCAGGCTGTTTTCTTTCCGGGCCACGTATTCCTGCCCTGACGGTGGGTACTGCAAGAGCCCCTTGTGTCATACAAGACAGTCCCTGGGAATATTCCCACAAAGGGTGCAGGGGAGAAGGGGAGCAGTAGGAGGTAGGAACCCGGAGACTATGGCGCTCTAACACCACAATAGCATGAACTGGGACAAGCTTCATCAAGCCTAGCCATGAGGACATCTCAAGGCTCACTAGGAGCACCAAATATGGCCTGGTCATAGGATTCCCCAGCTCTGTCACTTGACTAGACAGAAGGAAGAGAGGCAGGGGTGCCCTTCCCTGTGAGGGTGTGTGGGGGGGCTACCATTTGCAGGGCAGGCTGGCAGCCAGTAGTCCTAGGGAGCTTCTCTTGAAGAAAAGTCTGCAGGCCACTCCCCCACTTGACTGTGGCTACTGGTCCACCCAGTGAGCTGCACCGGAACACCCTCAGAGGCATCTATCTTTTTATTATCTCAGCCCCTACCTGATGCACTCCAGCACTTCCACTTCCGCCAGGTTCAAAGGCAGTGCAGTTAATCAGGACTTATTCAGCAGGACACAGATCTGTCTCAGCATATCCTAGGTCCAGCTGGAAGGAACCCTCAGCTGGGACCTGTTTTAGCCTTCTGCTTTGCTGAACTAGACTGGTCCTCCATCTGGCATCCCTTCAGCCCTGAGCTCCTTCCTGCAGCCTCCCTGGCCTCTGCAAAGCTGGGAGGAGCCCCTGGGCCAGTAGATATTCAGCCCAGAAGACTGCAGGGTGTGCCGTGGGCATAGCTGTCTCTGTTGACCTAGCCTCTGTTTCCTGCGATGCCTCTACAAATGGTCCCCTGTGGGGAGACAGCCACCAGGAAGACACACCTTGGTCCCCATCTCCCCAGCTCTGGAACTCTCCACTGCAACCATCAAAAAGGAGTATCAGAGGTACCAGAAAAAGGGCTCTGGGTTATTTGACTGTGTCTGATTTGGCCACGCCCAAACTGGCAACATAAACAGCTGCAGCCACGCAGGCAGTGGTGGCACATGCCTTTAATCCCAGCATTTGTGAGGCAGAGGCAGGCAGATTTCTGAGTTCGAGGCCAGCCTGGTCCCTGGTCTACAAAGTGAGTTCCAGGACAGCCAAGGCTACACATAAAAACTCTGTCTCAAAAAAACAAAACAAAACAAAACAAAACAAACCCCAGCTGCAGCCAACCGAGGAAGGACCTGACTTAGTGAGGGAACAGGCATATCTAGAGGCTTGGGGGGGGGTGCGGGGGTGCGGGGGCTTCGGGGAGGGCTGGGAACACTCTTGATGTGGTCAGAACTTTGAGACATTCCAAGATGGCCCCAGGCCTCTCTTCTTAACAGTTATCAGGCACTACCTGTAGACCTGTTCTCAATCAGACCCAGCAGGTCAGGGCTTGACGGTGCCCGTATAGACGTGTGCATCACGGAAACTAGAGGCTACTGCTGCAAGCTCAGAAAGGTGTCCTAGGTGAGGTCAGAGAAACAGGTCAGATTCTGAACTACTATGGCAGCCAAGCCAGTCGGATGTCATGACAGGTGGGTCAGGAAGAGCAAGCCAGGATGGCTCCCAGGCCTGTGACTTGAGCGGTGTGCATCTGACTCTCTGTGTGCCAACTCAAGTTACATAAGCCTGCACCTGGCTCCTAGTCTCTGCATTGATTTGTTTGAGTGTGAGGTAATATGTGGAGATTAATTAGAACATTAATTAGAGTCAAGTAGGTGCTCAATAAACACAGGCTGTTATTAACATCATCATTGTTATGAGGAAGCCTGGATGGATGGATGGATGGATGGATGGATGGATGGATGGATGATGGCAGGTGGATTGATAAATAGGCAGATAGATGGACAGAGAGATGGAAAGATGGATGGATGCATGCAATGAGGAGGACAATATCTCTACATCAGATAGTTGGGGAAGACAAAGGATAGAAGGATGTGGGGTGTGTGTGTGTGTGTGTGTGGTGGGTGTCTGTGGTGTGTGTATATGGTATGTGTGTGTGTATGTGAATGTGCATTTATGTATGGTGTGTGATGTGGTATGTTTGTGGTGTGTTTGTGGTGTATATGTATGGTATGTGTGTATGATATGTGTGTGTGGTGTGTGTGTATGGTGTGTGTTGTGGTGTGTGTTTGTGGTGTGTTTGTGATATATATATGGTATGTATGTATGATATGTGTATGTGGTGTGTATATATGATGTGTGTATATGATTTGTGTATATAGTATGTATTTGGGTGTGTGTATGTATGATGTGTGTTTGTGGTATATGTATATGGTATGTGTGTATGATATGTATGTGTGGTATGTGTGTGTGTATGGTGTATATGTGTTCGTACTGTATGTATATGATGTGTGTGTGAGTGTATGTGTTGTGTTTCTGGTGTGTGTGTGTTTCTGGTGTGTATATATGACATGTGGTGGGTGTGTGTGTGTGTGTGTGTGTGTGTGTGTTTTGTAGGCCAGTGCTAAGTGTCTTCTTCAGTTGCTCTATCCCATTAGTTTTTGAGGCAAACTTTTGACTAAACTTGGAGCCTGCCAACTCACCTAAGCTGGTCAGAGAGCAAAGTCCACCCTAGCTCTGGGATTGCAGGTGCATGCCAGAGACTCCAGGCCTTTTTTTAAAAATGTGGGTTCTAGGACTCGAACTCAGGTCCTCACCATTGTGCCTTTGCTGACTGAGCCATCTCACCAGCACCTCACACTGTGTACTGAGAGCCACCACAGGCATTCCACCACAGAATCTGGGGTCACTGGTACCACAGGCCTGAAGTCCTGAGCTCAGGCTATGCTGGAGACTCGGGGCTCTAGGCCTCAGGATGGGAGAAAACACAGTGGAGGGTGGGTGATAGAAGCCAGACTGAGCCCAAGCTGAGCCCAAGGTACCTGTCAGAAAGCAGACAATTGAAGGTGACAAAAAAAGTGTGAGGCTGGAGAGATGGCTCAGCAGTTAAGAGCACTGGCTGCTCTTGCGGAGGTCCTGGGTTCAATTCCTAGCACCCACATGGCAGCTCACAACTGCCCATAATTCCAATTCCAAGGCATCATATACCTTCTTCTGGCTTCTACAGGTACCAGGCGTGCACATGGTGCACATGCATACATGGAGAGACAATCATTCATACACATAAAATAAAAATAAGTCCTTTTTGAAGTGATAATTGAAAACTTCAGATGACTTCAGAGGAAAGCATCAGGTTGGGGACTGCTGGGGACAGGGGCTCAAGGCAGTCTTTGGAACTGAGTTCTCATCACTGGCTCAGTATTCTTTCTTGCTGACCTGGTCCTCAACCTGGTGCTCTGTGCCATGGCCAAAATACCAAGTAAAGGGAGCAGCGCTCGGTGCCATCCAGAGAGGGCAGATGCCTCACTGTGCAACAGAAGTCAAGGCTGGGCTTGTCCCAAGTAGGCCTACATACATACACACACACACACACACACACACACACATCTCTGACACCACTGTTGGTCAGACCCATGGAGAAACAGGACTGGTGACTTGTGGAGCAAGTCTCAGTGGTAGCAAACAGACACACCACTGCTTCCAAGCCACCAGCTGACGCCAACGGTTAACGGAAAGGATAGAAGAGGCCTGAAGAATTCAGAGGCGTGGACACCACGGAAGGGTCAGGCTCTAGAAGGAGGGAGCGGCTGCCAGTGACTGCTACAGTCACTAAAATAGTCACTAGTGGTCGAAGGATGGGGAGGAGGGGCAGTCTCGCGGTAGGAATGGGGCACCATGAACAACTGCTGCCATCTAGAGGATGGGAGGAACATTGCACAGAGATATCCCTGGAGGGCACCTTTGAAGATCAAGCAGCCTGGTAGGATGAGCCAAGGAGACTGGAGAAAGCCAGGGATAAGGAGGAGAGGATGAATGAAGGGAAGGAGCCTGGGGAGGGTGGGACATTGGAGGAGGGTAGGGACACTAGTGGGGTTGAAGAGGGAAGAGGACAGACAGGGAGAGAGGGAATGCTCCCACCCCCACCCCAACTCATCACCCTCCCATTGCCCTCCCTCCCCACCCCCAAGGCTGAAAGTTAAAAATAGGGCTTGTGGTAAAGGGAAGACAGAATGAGAGCAGTTGTCTACAGAGAAGGCAATGGGGGAGGGGGAGGGAGTAGCCAGTACAAGGAGAGTCCCCGCGGGCCTCAGCAAGGGTAGAAAGTGACAGCCACTGGCTCCATCCACAGGACAGGGCAGCCATCCCTAAGCTTCTACAGCTTACCTGTGCAGCTGAGGGCTGTCTTAGAACCCAACAGGGCCTGCGGGGAAGAGAGGGGACAATATCACAACCGCATGCTGTGTCTAAGCAGCTCCCTGCAGCTGGGGTCAGCCCCGGGTCAGCTGCCACACCAAGGCACAAGTGAGAAACAGACTCTGAATTGCATGCATGTCCGTGACAGTCGCTGGCCCCATAAGACCTGGCCATAGACAAGACGCACGGACCCAAAGGAACAAGCAGTGCCCTTCCTGTGACAGAGGACAAGGTAGCAACCTGAGTCACACTACGCACTATGCCATGATACATTCTGTCAGGAGAAACTGATGACCAGAAAGGGAAATCCAGCTGCCCCAGTGAGAACAGAGGTAGATGTGGACCCTGGGAACTAGGGGAGTGTTCTGCTCCCAGCCCGCCCACCCCTTCCGTCCACCTCCTGAGCTTACTGTGGAGGAAGGAGCTAATTAGAGGCCGGGGCGATGCCTATAATCGGGGCGATGCCTATAATCGGCACAGGAGCCTGGAAGAAGCCCTGCCCAAGCAATGCAGCTTCCCCCACCCAACTTCAAGGCAGCGTCACAGTGGTTAGTGGGTGCAGTTAATAATGCTTTCGTTATGGCCTTTCTTTGAGCAGTGGGGAGAGAGAGAGAGAGAACATCTGCATTTAGTTTCCCCTTGTTGCTGGGGGGGGGGTGTGACAAACGAAAGCACAGAGTATCATTTATCTCCATGGTTTTATGAGGCCCAGAGACATTAGGCTACCCAGCAAATCAGCAGTGGAGCAAGAGTTAATATTTATAGTGGGGTAGGGGAAACGGCTTAGAGGGGAAGATGGCTAGCTCTGCAAATGTAAGGGCCCAGAGTTCAGATCCCCAGACCCAGGTAAAAATCTGGGCGTGGGTGTATGTGGCTATGACTCAAGGGAACAAGGTAGAGAGTGATAAAGAAGGATACCTGTTGCCCTCCTCTGACCTCTGAGAGTGTGAATGGGTTGGTGTGGCACACACACACACATACACACATATACATGCATATGCACATACACACTCATACCACTCATACACATATACACACATACACACTCATACACATACACACCCATGCACAAACACACATATATATATACATGCACATACATATACACACATGCACATATACACAAATACACACATACTCATACACATGCACATATACACATATGCATATACACACCATATACACACTCTTTCACATATACATGCATGCACATACACACACATGCACACACACTCACACACACTTATACACAAATACACAAACACATACATATATACATGTACATACATACACACATACATGCACATACATACATATACATATGTATATACCTACATGCACAAACACACACATTTATACATACTCACATACACATATAGACACACACACAGCTTACAGCCTTCTGGAGTCCTGCTTTCTGAATACTTGGTGCACGGGGTTTCCTTTCAGTATGGCTTTATCTGATCAAGGCCGAGTTAGTCTAAACTCAGACAAATAAAGGGACCTGCTAAAGCTCACACATTCCTAAATATATAAATACATCCTGCTCAGCCTGCATCTCATGTTTGCGTATGCTGTCAGAGATGACCATTTGGTACTGGATAACCAGTTGCTGTGCTCTTCCCTGGGAAAGAAGATTTTCCCTGCTCTCAGCATCCCTTGGTTGCCCATGGTCCTTCTTATGGGGTTGAGGCCCTGTGAGTTTTCCCCTTCTGTATAAGTGTGTCTACTGATGTCAATCTTGTTCAGGTCATGTTTAGGCAGCCAAGTGACAGAGACCTCATGGCTGTAACTTCTCTGACATTTCTGGGAGACAACAACCTCACATCAAACTTCCTGTTTCTCTGCAATATTCCACGCCCCTCATCTTGAATGATCACCCAGCCTAACATTCAAGAGCTGTGTTGTACCCAGGCAGTGGTGGTGCACACCTTTAATCCCAGTACTCAGGAGACAGAGGCAGGTGGATGGACCTCTTGAATTAAAGGCCAGCCTGGTCCTGTTCCAGGACAACCAGGGCTACATGGAGAACCTTGTCTCAAAATGCACACATGCACACGTGTACACACACACACTAGAGTTGTGTTGCAAATGTACCACTGGGCCTGGGCACACAGAATGGGTCCACCTCCTCAGGCTGCTTTGCTGTGCCCCTCCCCTGTGAGTAGCAATCTATCGAGCTTTGTGGACAGCTCAAGAAACATGTCACGTGTGCAGCTGTCTTGTCAGTGTCTGGAAAACACTGTTTGCTTGAAGTCCTCCTGGCCCTGGCTCTTAGAATGTTTTTGCCCGATCTTCCACTGTGATCCCTGAGTCTCGAGAGGAGGGGCTATGGTCTAGATGCCCCATGTAGGGCTAGGCACTCCACAATCCCTCAGTCCCTCGCACTGACCAGCTGTGCATCTCTGTGTTAACTGCTATTTACTGCAAAAAAAAAAAAAAAAAAAAAAAAAAGCTTCCCAGATGAGGGCTGAAGGATGCCCCAATCTGTGGTATGATGTCATAAGCAGTCGGTTAATACTATGTCATTTAAACAATGGTTTTCAACCTGTGGATTGGGACCCCTTTAGGGGTCAAATGAGCCTTTCATAGGAGTCACCTAAGACCCTCAGAAAGCACAGATATTTATATTATGATTAGAAACAGGAGCAAAATTGCAGTTATGAAGCAGCAACAAAAGTAATTGTATGGTTGGGGGTCAGCACAGTGTGAGAAGTTCCTATTCACGGAACTAGGAAAGGGCCGCAGCATTAGGAAGGTTGAAAACCAATGGTTTCACAGAATAACAGTGATAGTTCCTCCTCTAGGGCCTGTGACCTCTCTAGCCACAGATCCTTGGCCCTAATAATGGAGCCAGGCATGGGTTCTGTCTTGTAGAGTGGGCCTTTTTAGAACTCAGAGAGGCTGTGACTACTTGAACAGGACCTGCTAAGATCGAGCCAATCAAAACCTCAAGTGTGGAGGGGGGAGGTGCTCACTAAATCCCACCCCTATCTGGGAAGCTCTTGGCATCAATGGCTGGGGGCGGGGGTGGGGGGGAGCTGGGGGCAGTGGGGGGAGTTGGTTTCCTAAATTCGATAGCATGGTTCCTGAGAGGCTGCCGGTACTCCAGTACACGATCCTACCGCCTGGCATCTGCTAGCAGCACTGAACGGACTCCATGAGTCACACACACACACACACACACACACACACACACACACACACACACACACAGAGTTGGGATGGAATAATGGGTAGGTATGGGAGGGAATGGGGGTGGACTTGATCAAAACACATTAGATTCATGATGAGATTCTCAAACAAGGAAAAGAAAGCCAAATATACACCAAATGGGAGTGGGAAAGAAATTGATGGTTAACAGTGTTAAAATTATAAAATCCCGTTCCATTCTTACTAATAAAAGTATGTTTTTACCACTTGAGCAAAAGAAAGACACTCCCCTCCACACACCACCCCTGCTTGGAAACACTTCTTGGGGCTTCCTGCAGCTAGAGTCTTCACTGCCGATGTGGAGTCCCCACGTGCCTGGGGACACATCCTTCGAAGGATGGGAGCTCTTTGCATAGCTCACCTAGATCTCAGCATAGGGCCTAAAGCTTAGAAAATGTCCACCGAGCATTAAAAGTTCTCACCTTGAGTGCAGAGTTGAAGAGAACCCGGATCATTTCCTGAGGGCGCCCTGCCCCCTGTTGGTAGAAGGCAGCATTGCAGGGGCGCCTGGTGGCACAGCAGGACTATCTGGTCTGCAATCATCCTCCTGACCCCTCCCAGACCCGCCCCAGCTGGGGTGTGTGTGTGAAGGGAGGGCCCTTAATATCAGTGATTCTGAAGCTTCCTAAATCTGTGACCCTTTAATACGGTTCCTTGCGTTGTGGTGACCCCCAATCATAAAAGTATGTCACTGTTCGTCATAACTGATTTTGCTACTGATATGGATCACAATGTAAATCTGATATACAGGATATATGATATGCAACCCCCGTGAAAGGATTGTTTGATCCCCAAGGGGTCTCGAATTAATATAAACATGGAGACCTTATTCATCCTCTTCCTCCGACCCCTCCAGCCCCAGAAAGACTCGCCTTACAGGATCCGCACCTCCACAGTCCCGGTGTCATTCAGGTTGCCTTCTCTCCCAGGATGCCCTCGAACACTCCCAACCGCATCTCAGCCTGGCCGTCTCCCGGGAACTCTCAAACCTGTTCCACCCATGATTCTCTGTCCCCCTGTAGAGAGTCCCCGTGTCTCTGCTCCAGACTGACCACCTACCCACCCTCTGTCACAGAGCAGGTAGCATACAGCTCTGTAGCACCATGGGTGTGTCTCTTTCCCGAGATCAAGAGGTCCCTGATAGTACACTGTTTCTCAGCATGGCTGGGACACATAACTGAACACGCATGCCTAGTAGTTCCCCGACTATCAACAAAACTCTTCCGGCTCCTTGGAAAGGAGGTGGGCTTCTTATCCTCCCCAAGGCTTGTTCTTTTCTTTCTTGTGTTTTGTTCCATGTTGTGATTGTTGTTCTTGCTTGGATTTTGACCCAGGAACTCACTATGTAGCCTGACCTGGGACTTGCTGTTCAGGCTGGGCTGGAACTCGCATGAATACTCCTGCCTCTGCCTACAGGTCTGTTTCTCACAACCAGACCTGCATTGTCCCATCTGGTAGCTGTGGCCACTTGTGGCTAGTGTCACTGAGCTATGTCTCACCTATGATGTTCTAGCCTTTGCCCTGCCTCCTCTGGGCGCCCAGAAAGAGAGGCAGACCACAGCAAGACAAAGTTCCGAGTCAGCCCCTGCTATACAGTGAATCAGGACTGCATGAGACCCGTTTTAAAGGGGGAAAAAAGGTAAAAGTAATTTCATTTTTCTTTTGCTTTTTGTTTGTTTGGTTGGTTTTTTTTGTTTGTTTGTTTGTTTTCCAGACAGGGTTTCTCTGTATAGTCTTGGTTGTCCTGGAACTTACTTTGTAGACCAGGCTGGCCTCGAACTCAGAAATCTGCCTGCCTCTGCCTCCCAAGTGCTGGGATTAAAGGTGGGCGCCACCACTGCCCAGCTTTCCTTTATTCTTTTTAGATGAAGCTACTGGAGAACTGGAATTCCTGTAGTGCCCACACTCCAGGCTCCTATCATACTCATACTGGGTGGCACTGTGGGAGACAGAGGTTTACCAGCCTCTGTCTGGAAGTACCCTGATACCTGATACCGGATGATGCCTAGCGACATCACTAGTTGGTACCCACTGAAGACTGTTCCACCTCCATCCCTCAGATAGGACTATTGAAAATGTCTGCTGCCGGGCGTGGTGGCGCACGCCTTTAATCCCAGCACTCGGGAGGCAGAGGCAGGAGGATTTCTGAGTTTGAGGTCAGCCTGGTCTACAAAGTGAGTTCCAGGACAGCCAGGGCTACACAGAGAAGCCCTGTCTCGAAAAACCAAAAAAAAAAAAGAAGAAGAAAAGAAGAAAAGAAGAAAGAAGAAAGAAAGAAAGAAAGAAAGAAAGAAAGAAAGAAAGAAAGAAAGAAAGAAAGAAAATGTCTGCCAACACCAGCAGCTGTCCCCTTGAGGAAGCAAGAGCCACCCCCACCCCAAATGAAAAACACTGCCCTGTTCACTCTGCTGATAACATCCCTGTGACAGACATTGGTGCTGGGAGAGAACGGAAAGCGTACAAGGCTTGTGGCCTAGGAAAGGGACCAGAGGTGGCCACTTCAGGACTGATGGGCAGGCCCCAGGCCTGTAGTCCTCACCTACTGGTTCCACGGAGAGGTACAGAGAGTTTCCCAGGGAGCAGTCTCCATCGCTGGGGTCAGCTTTGGAGTGGCTTTGTGGGCAAGCTCATTGTGGGCTTGCTTTAGGTGCCCTCTTTCAGGGCAGGCTGTTCACAGAGCTGCCATTTCTGTGCGGGGAGTGTCTGAGAAGGCTCCAGAGGGGACAACGGAGGGCTGGGGGTGGTGGGGGGACAGTGACATCATATACAGTGAGAGCAAAGTCGGCAGCCAGAAACTGGCTCCTGGGGAGCAGCAGCCCCTCCTTAGGTACTGTGCAAAGACCTAGGTTCTGATAGGTTATTTCTTCGCTGGTGAAATAAGCCCATTCAGGCCAGATTAGACTATGTTAAAGGCAGGTTTATTGAGAAGCTGTTCTTGAGTTCACTGGCCCCAAGAACGGAGGCCAGGAAAGTCACCAAGGGAAAGGGGGAGAGAGGGAGGCAGGCAGAGGCAGAGAGAGAGGCAGAAAAGCAGAGAGAGGCAGAGAGAGATGGAGAGACAGAGACAGAGAGAGGCAGGCAGAGGCAGAGAGAGAGGCAGAGAGAGACAGAGAGAGAGACAGAGAGAGGGGGGAGAGACCAAATGAAGTCCTCCTCTGGAGGAAGGGCACCCCAGCCCCTAGCTGAAAAGTTCAGGGTTGGGGGCAAGGTACCCCAGGTAGGGACTGAGGGACACTGGGAGAACCTAGAGGTCAGGTCTGCTTTGATATGTGAAATATGCACCTCAGTCCTTTGTCCCAGTCCTAAACCAAACAGGTTCCATCTTGGGAAGGAGGCAGTGCAGAAATGAGGAAGCCCTGGATATGGGTGCCATTTCCAGATGCTTGGCGAATGCTGTGACACTCCAGCATCCCCAGGGAGGAAAGCATTTGTGTCCAGAGTCTCTAGGCCATCACCTTCCCAACACTTACACCAAGGAGCCTGGAGAAAGGGCTGACAGAGAGAGTGTGCAGCTGGAGAGGCAGCTCAAGGAGCAGACACAGGCCCAGAATCCTGACGTGAAAGTTCAAAGGCTCGGCTTTATCCAGCAGCTCCTGCAAGCCGCTGGAACTGCCATCCAGGAGGGAACAGGCCTCTGTGACCTTCAGAGAGGTCACACTCTTTCTCACCCACACCACACAAAACAGGGAATAAAAGTTGGTCAACGGGACTAGACGTGACTTAACAGTTCTTGTGCACCCTGAAGGCCAATTAGAATTGTAATGGAAAAACATCCCACGTGCCATGGGCAATCCAGATTCTAAAGAGAGAGAAAAAATAAAAAAGCAAATAAGCAAGAAATGTCCACATCTTCATATGGGGACACAGTAAATGCTCACTGAAGGACGTTAAGGCCTGAGTAAGTGGAGGGATGTATCATACTACACAATAATAGGAAGATGTCAATTCTTCCCAAATTAAATCTATAAATTCAGTGCCTATCCAATCAGATTCCTAAGGGGATTTTTATAGAACTTGACAAGCTGACTTGAGAGCTCATCTGAACGAGTAAACAAGCCAGATCAAGCAAGAACGTTTGGAAGAAGAAAAAAAAGGGGTGCGGGGGGTGGGGGACAGACAGGACTTGACCAGATATCAAAACGAACTACAAAGCTACAGAAATTCAAACATGTCAAAGTTGGCAGATCAAAGGGATGCGGCAGAAAATGCAGAGCCCGATGCCAGGAAGATGGGGGAAGTGGCTTACAAAGGTGACTGTGTCCTTGTCACTACTTTCCTAGTCGCTGTGACAAAATGCTGAGGTCACCCAAGGGAAGGGAGAGCTTGTCTTGACTCACGGTTTGAGGGGATACAGCCTTACAGCAGTGGAAGGGCGTGATGGCGGAGCATGAGGCAGCTGGCCACATAGTGTCTATGGTCAGGAACGAGAGAGATGGATGCTGGTGCTCAGCTCACTCTCTCTGTTTCCCCCTTTTTGTCACCCACACTCTGAAATGAGCCTTCCCTCCTGTGATGGTTTATATATGCTCAGCCCAGAGAGTGGCACTATTAGAGATTTGGTCTTGGTGGATTGGGTGTGGCTTTGTTAGAGTGGGTGTGGTTTTGTTGGAGTGGGTGTGTCACTGTGGGTGTGGGCTATTAAGACCCTCATCCTAGCTGCCTGGAAGCCAATCTTCTTCTTCCCAGCAGCCTTCAGATAAAGATGTAGAACTCTCAGCTCTGCCTGCACCATGCTTACCAGGATGGTGCCATGCTCCCACCCTGATGATAATGGACTGAACTTCTGAATCTGTAAATGTTGTCCTTCTAAGAGTTGCCTTGGTCACGGTGTCTGTTCACAGCAGGAAAACCCTAAGGTAGACATCTCCCTAGGTTAAAGTCCTCTGGAAAGACCTTCAGTGAACAGCTCAGATATGTGCCTCCTGGGTGACTCCAAATCTAGTCAATGACAATGAAAATTAACTACCACAGCAGGGTTCAGGTTTTGGGGAAAGACAGACCAGTCAATGATGGAGATAATAGTTTATCTGCTCCGATAAGTGAGTGATAAGCTTTGGGAATGCTTTTGCATGTGTGGGCATTGTTTTTGTGTCTTACATGAAGCTCCCAAGTAAATGCCAGAGACAGAGAGACAGAGAGACGAGAGACGAGAGGGAGAGACCAAAATGTCTGTATTATATAGGGAGGATCCTCTCGGGGAAAGGCAGTCCAGCCCCTGGGCTAGAAAGTTCAAGAAGTTGGGAGCAATGTATGCCAGGTAGGGATTAAGGGGTGCTAGGAAAACCTGGAAGCCAGGTCTGCTTTGGTATGTAAAATGTGCACTTCAGTCCCTTGGAAGAGGGGTGTCCAAAACCAAATACCCAGGGGGACATGTAAACACCTGCCTTTCCTCTTAAGATCTCAACAACACACCAGGTAAACTCCACCAAAGTTCACTCTGGAGAACCAATACTTTTTATTGGGCTTCCTTACAGAAACTAGGTGAGGGCTTAATTACTTAATTACTGGGAGTTTGAGAGTGCCTCCCTCTAAAGGCCAATTGGGAACGTCTCCAGGAGGCAGCGAGGAGGGCTTTCTCCTTGGTGGTGCCTTTCCCCTGGTCTTCCCAGCCTATGCACTCTAGCCGCTCCCAGACAGTTTAGGGCAGAATTGTGTACAACTAGTCAGGAGGTGTGGCTGGGGATCCAAGTGAGTGTCCCGTGACCCTCCAGACCTCCTTCTTCCAAGAGGGAATGTCAACAGTTGGCAAGCCCAGCTGTGATGATCTTTTGTGTGTAGATCCAGCCAGGGAACTCCCCAAGATGGCAGTTGTTTGGCTCTAAGTATAATCCTGTATAAAAACCAGAGCTTGTACCAGATGCTTAAAAACAAAAACAAAAACAACTGTTAATATAAAAGATCTTAGGCGATGCAGACAAATCCTCTGTAGTACTGGAGTGAGAAAATCTCCCTCAGCAAGCCACGGACATGAAGAACAAGCCAGGCAGACTGGGCTAGGGAAGGATGTAGTCCTTAGGATGTCTGTCAGGTTTGCCAAGCTGAGAGACAAATGAGACTGAAGAAATCCTTCAGTGCTGATCATGAACAAAAACTCTCTCCCTGAAAGTCTGTGAAGGAAGGAGATGCTGCAGCAGGGGATACACTGGGGTGATCCAGGGGGTTCCAGTGATTGGCTTACAGACAGTTCTGCTAGACTCCTCCCAGTGACCTAGCAACAGTTATGCAGCCAGCCTGGAGTGCTTCCTCCCTCCCTCCCTCCCTCCCTCCTCCCCTTCCCCATCCCCTTCCCCCTCCTCCTCCCCCTCCCCCTCTTCTTCCCCCTCCTCCTCCCCCCTCCTCCTTCCCCTCCCCCTCCCTCTCCCTCCTCCTTCTCCTCTCTCTCTCTCTCTCTCTTTCCCTCCCTCCCTCCATCCCTCCTTCTACCTCCCCTCCTTTCCTTTCCTTTCCCCTCCCCTCTCCTTTCCTCTCTCCTCTCTCTCTGTTCCCATGTGTTCCCAGCCAGCCTCTCTCTGTCTGTCTTTCTCTGACCCCTGCTTCTCTGCCTCTACCTGTTTCTCCAAGTCTTCACTCTCCTTCCCTCACAATAAACTTCCCTCATATTAAGTCTGTCTCATGGCATGATTTCTCAGGGAGACACCTTGTAAGGGTCCATGATCACCTAAGAATGATACCCCAGACTCAAATAGTGTGTAAATGCAAAGAGTGTTTTATTCTGCACAAGTCCAGCATGCTGGGGTCTCCCATTACCGAGAGAGAGAGAGAGAGAGAGAGAGAGAGAGAGAGAGAGAGAGAGAGAGACTTGAGTGACCTCACAGGCTGGATTTAAAGCACATTGGGGAAATTCTGGGGTAGGTGACATTTATAGGGCATGGGGTGGGGGTGCTGGAATCTGTTGTTGAGGAATTCCGGGTAGGTGGCCTTATCTTGCTCTATCTCTAAGGACATTCCATTACAGAGGTGTGGGGGCTGGCTGGAAACTGGTGACCCATTGTCCTTGCTTCAGGCCAAGTGATGGGGCAGTTTCTGACTAGCAGCTACCTGAAGCCTGGGTTTTTAGGCCTAATCTCCTGAACTGCCTATTTGAAGCCTGTCATGGAGTCAGCCTTTCTCCTCAGAAGGAAGGAGAAGCTTACAGCAGGGGAGACAGTGGGGTGATGGAGGGGGGTTCCAATTCTTGATTTATAGACAATTCTAGTAGACTCCTCCCAGCGACTTAGCAACCTGTTCTGTCATCATCTGCCCCGCTGCCCAGTGCAGGTGGCCTGGTATCGAGGAAGAGGAGTGATGATATCCTAGCCCTTCTCCTCCTCCCAGCCTCTCTCTCTCCTGCCTTCTCCTTCCCCTCTCCTCCTCCCCCATCTCCTCTCTCTGGTCCCACTCCTGGCCAGCCTCTCTTTCTCTTTCTCTCTGCCCTTTTCTGACCTACCATTTCCTCACTCCCTTCCCCCACAGTAAACTTCTCTTAAACCAGGTCTGTCTCATGGTGTGATTTCTCAGGGGGACACCTTGGCATGGGCCCACCAGGTACCCCCTTACCGCACCGCCACCTCATTATATTTAATAACCCCAGTACCCCTAAGCAGGTGTCACAGGCTCCTGCTGGGGACCTGAGAACTGTGTACTGCGTACCAGACTCTTTCTCACCCACTGTCTTCCCCGGGGATGGAAAGTTCATGCTTGTGGTCAAACCTGTCCACTTCTGTTTGAGAGGGAATTCTGACTCCCTGTACCTTGAAGTCTGTAGAGGTTGAATAGGGAGACTGTCCCCAGACAGAAGCAGACAGTCATGGCTGGGAAGGTGACCTTCAGGTTGCGGCAGTGAGGACACAGGTGGCACCAGTATTTCCCATGGAATGTTTATTTACTCACTATAACAACCCTACAAAGCTGTCCCTGTTGTCCCCTCCTCTCAGGTGCCCCATGACTAAACCCAGAGAGGACTGAGCCTCAGGGCTATGCTGTCTTTAACCACGAGGACGAGGACGAGGACGTGTCTGTGTGGGAGCATGGCAGGCTCAGGGCGGGTATGGGCAAGCAGCATTCTCCCTATGCCTAAATCTAGTCTCCCCAGCCCTTTTTAGGTGGAGTACTGCCATAGGGCCTGGCTGGCCTTAAACTCAAGATCCTCCTGTCTCAGCTCTAGAGTGCTGGGACCACAGACCCGTGCTGATCTCTGTTTTGTGGCTGTGGCTTGTTTTATTTGGTTTTGGTTATTTCCTTCCCCCATTTCTCTTTTATTTTTTCCCCCACTATCTTGAACACATGTTCTTTCTATAATTTAAAAAAAAAAAAAGTTTTTGAAAACTCCTTTGGGTTGTTAGTCCAGGACCTGGCTCAAAAAATAAAATAAAATAAAATAAAATAAAGTAGTGGCATATAAATGGCAGACTGTCAACTGAGCTACATACACAACACACACACACACACACACACACACGAATTTGGGAAGATTCGTTAAAAGGTTTAAAGTACAGGGCGGCATGCCAGACACCTAGGAAAATGAGAGCTCTGGCATCCATGGCCCTTCAGGGGCAAGGAAGCAAAGAGTGGCGCTGAGAAACTGAGGCTAAACAAAGCGTGAGTGAACATAGTGTGGTTTTGCAAGGAAGGCCTCAGAGAAGGGGGAGGGGAGAGTGGGGGAGAGGAGGAGAAGCGAGAGAACAGGGCAGAAACCCAGCAAAGAGAAATGGGAGGGAAAGGTTAGCTCTCAAACGCGGGACAACTGGCCGACTGACGTGCCTATTACCCTATCAAAGCAGATACTGGCTGCCAGGCTCTCTGCTCATCAGCCAATACCGGCCACAGAGTCCCGGCTCCTCCCAGTATCTCTCACCACGCCTCCCACCCTCAGCCTCTCCAGCCTTTGGGCTTTCCTTCTCTTGCCCCAGGGGCTCGTCCCTGTATAATGGCTTTACAGGGACTTTTCCCCTCCTGGCGTTCTTGGTCTCCTGTTTCCTAACTCTTCCTCTCTCACCTAGCCCCCTCTTCCGGCCTGGTTCAGTCTGGACCCTTCCAGGTGCCTCTGGCTGCTCCATATTAGAAGTATGAGTCATATCGTGATTGATCGATTTGATCGGTCGATGATTGATTGATTGATTCTAGAAGAGCAGCAGGAGGAAGGTGGAGGACAAGAGGCGATCAAAAGAGCCCTTCTTCAAGCGGCACATCCAAGGACCAGTTTGTTTGTTTGTTTGTTCCTGCAATCCCCGTGGCTCCTTCCACTTCCCCTTTCTCCATAGTATTCGGTGTAGATGCTGGGAACATCTATCTGGGTTCCAAAGGGCACATTTATGTGACACTAAATTCCCCTCATATCTGTGTGAGTCACTGCCAGATGTCCTGGTTGTGGGAGTGCCTTTCGGGGTATTCCCACTTATGAGACGCCCCAGCCTCTGGCCGGGGAGGAACAGCTCAAGGGGAACGGAGCCAGCACCCCTGGAAAGACCACCGCACGACGGGTGTGCAATGCGTGGGGGCATATGCTTTCTGTTAGTTTGTATGTTTTTAAGACGAGGTCTCACTACGTGGCCCAGGCTGACCTTGAACTCACAATCCTCCTGCCTCAATCTCTAGAGGGTTGGAATGACTTGTGTGTGCCAGGATTACAGATGTGTATAACCATAGTTGGCTTGTTTTCTCTGTTATTTATATAGGTTTTTTTTGTTTGTTTTTTGTTTTTAAGATTTATTTTATTTTATTATATGTAACTACACTGTAGCTGTCCTCAGACACTCCAGAAGAGGGAGCCAGATCTTGTTAGGGATGGTTGTGAGCCACCATGTGGTTGCTGGGATTTGAACTTATCACCTTCGGAAGAGCAGTCGGGTGCTCTTACCCGCTGAGCCATCTCACCAGCCCGGGTTTTTTGTTTTTGTTTTTTTTTTTTAGTTTATTTATTTATATTTGCAGGTCTGGGGAAAGAACCAAATGCCACCTTACACATGGCAGATGGAAGCTGAAGTACGAGTTGCATGAATCTGTGTGTGTGAGCACGTGTGTGTACGTGTGCACAAGCTCTGTGTTTGTGGGTATCTGTATGGGCACCTGCATATGAAGGTCGACGTTGGGCATCTTCCATATTACTCTTCGCCTTTTCAAACAGGGCATCTCATTTAACCTGGAACTCAACAATTCCACTAGGCTGGCTGGCTGAGCAAGCCCCTCACCCCCAGCATGCTCTTGGCTTCTCCACCTTCCCAGTAGGGGTTACTGGCTCATGCTGCCACACCTGTCTTCTTTACACAGACAGGTACTGGGGATTTGAACTGAGGCCATCCTGTTGTACAGCAAGCATTTTACCCACTGAGCCATTCCATCCCACCCCACCCCCACCCCCACTAGCTTCGGAATTAAGGTTTCCGGCTAGCCTTTGGTTTACGAGCTGCTGAAGCAAAGAGCTATGGTCAATCGCCCTGGTACAAGTGGAGCCCCGAATGTCTGTTCCCGGGATTTGGGGGAGTAAAGGATGTGTAAAAATGGTTTTTGTTAAAACAAAAAAAATAGAAAAGCCGGGCATGATGGCGCACGCCTTTAATCCCAGCACTTGGGAGGCAGAGGCAGGCGGATTTCTGAGTTCGAGGCCAGCCTGGTCTACAAAGTGAGTTCCAGGACAGGCAGGGCTATAAAGAGAAACCCTGTCTCGAAAAACAAAACAAAAAACAAAAAACAAAACAAAACAAAAAAACAAAAAAAAATGGTTTTTGTTGTTGGTTGGTTGGTTTTTTTCTTTCTCATTTGGGACAATTAGTTTACAACAATTTGGAAACGAATACCTTTCAGCAAAATTAAAACATATAATTTCCCTCGTAATGGACACCTTTCAAGTCTTAAAACTATTATCAAAAATTGTTTATTTTATGGTAATGCATTATTTCCTTAGATTCAGTGAGACTGTTTTTTCTGTGGTGTAGTGCTCTTTTGCCTGGCATGAGAGTCTAGGCTGAATCTCCAGCACCGCCCCGCCCACAAATCCCTGGCAGACATTCAAATAAAAACAGCCTATCAGGACAAGAAACACAGGTCTTGCCTCAGAAGCGGTCAGGGTTTATCCTGAGCCAAATAAGAGCAACCATGGCTTCAGGTACCCAAATGATAATGATATGTCCCCCCACAACACAACACACACACACACACACACACACAGAGAAACTATCAGAATTTCATCCATTTGCCATGTACAAGCACACTTATGTGGGAAGTCACAGTTACATTCAACAAAGTAGCATACACCTGTCATCCCAGCACTTGAGAAGCAAAAGGAGGAGAATCTAAGGTTCAAGGTCAGCCTCAGACACACAATGAGTTTGAATCAAGCCAGGACTCCATGATGCCTTGTCTCAGGACCAAAAACATATATTAAAAAAATAATAATAATAAAATAACAAAACTGAAAAACAAAACAGTCATCACAACAACACTGTCCCTCTGCTGACCTGGAAAGAGACGGCCTGGCCTTGCTAGCTCCTCTGTAGAAGTCGCTAATTCAGGGCTCATACCTGTAATCCCACCACTTGGGAAGGAAACGCAAGAGGCTCACAAGCTGGGCTACACAGCAGAACGCTGCCTCCCAAGAAAAAACCGAAAATGCTGAAAAAAAAAAAAGAATGACCACTGTCACATGTACATGAAAGTGAGCCACTACAGAAGGAAGAACACAGGAAGATGAACCACCCCAGGGAGATAAACCACCATCACAAGAAGATAAGCCACCATCACAGGAAGATGACCCATCATCATAGGAACATGACCCACCACCATAGGAAGATGACCCACCATAGGAAGATGAACCACCATGTTCCTATGGGCTGGCAAGATGACTATAGGTGTTTGCCTCCAAACCTGATGACCCAAATTCAATCCTTGGGTCCCACAGGATCAATGGAAGAGAATGAACTCCAGAAAGTTGTCCTCTAGCTGACCATCCTTTCCTTCCTTCCTCCCTCTTGCAGACAACACATGTAACCTAAGAGAAATGGTGGCTAGGCCCAGCAGTGGTGTCACACACCTTTAATCCCAGCACTTGGGAGGCAGAGGCAGGTGGATTTCTGAGTTGGAGGACAGCCTGGTTTACAGAGTGAGTTCCAAGACAGCCAGGGCTACACGGAGAAACCCTGTCTTGGAAATCCAAAACAGAAGAAAGAAAGAAAGAAAGAAAGAAAGAAAGAAAGAAAGAAAGAAAGAAAGAAAGAAAAAGAAATCGTAGCTAAAGTTAGTGTATGCATGGCCAGTGGCAGAATCTGTGATATGAAGCTGATAAGCCATGGTGTCTACACAGGGACTCCCCAAGAGTCAACTAAAAACGAGAAAGAAATATAAATCCTGAAAGACTGGCAAAGGGATATTAAAAGGCAACTCACCTTAGCCACTGATAAGCCTGCAAAGACCTCACTGTCCTCAGTAACCATCATAAATCATAGAAGAAAAAAAAAACTCTGAGCTCAGTCTATACCTGTCAGCTTAACAACAAAAACAAGCAATCCCCACCACACACACACACACACACACACACACACACAGAGCCAGACTCTGTGGAGGATGAAACCTGTGCGGAAGTAGGAACCCTCACAAGGTGCAGGTGAGAACAGCTGCTGCTGTCGCTGTTCTGGAAACATCTGGATGGCATTGGAATGCAGGCCTGTGCGGGGCAGTGCTGGCTTTGCACTTTGTGTTTATAGGGATCTTCCCACGGGCCTGGAGCTGCTGAATATGCAAGTGCAGCCTTGGCCAGGGTTTTTTTTTGGGGGGGTGGGGTTGTGGGGGAGACATCAGATCATGTGCTTGAGGGTTAATCGTGCTGTGGTAAGGAGTTGGAAATGACCCGAGTGGCTATTGCTGGTAGGATGAGAAAGAATCCAGGGTGGATTTTCATCACAAAACACAGAGCAGCAGTTAGAACCCTTACCACTGCAGATTAAGTGTGCTTGATGCATCATAGATACATACGATAAATCATTTGACTTAAGTGTTATGTTTTATACAAGACAATGTGCAATATAGTATTCTTGCATACATTAAAGTATATGTAAAATGAAGCAACACAAATTTTGCAAGAATAAATATGGACAGAATTTACATCAGCACATTACCACAGTGCTACAGAGGGGAGAAGACGGGTGTAGGAAGAAAGGCTAATAGAAAATAAGGCTTTACATGTTAGGAGACTTAGGTACCAGACTTATTAAAAAGATGAGGTGCGCTGGGCAGTGGTGGCGTATGCCTTTAATCCCAGCACTCGGGAGGCAGAGGCAGGCAGATTTCTGAGTTCAAGACCAGCCTGGTCTACAAAGTGAGTTCCAGGACAGCCAGGGCTATACAGAGAAACCCTGTCTTGTAAAACAAAAACAAAAACAAACAAACAAACAAACAAAAAAAGCAGCTGGTCTGCCATGCTGACAGTCTAGCCAATTGGCAAGGAAAGCACTGATTGATTGACAGTCATCCTCTACCCAGCTCAAGGCAGCCAGGCACAAAAGGGCCTGCGGCTGTCCATCAAGCGGGAGTGACTCTAACAGCTCACTTTGTTTAAAGAAAAAAAATCATGGAGGCAAACTCGGCTGAAGGATGCCCACAAGAAAAACCTATCAAGGAATTAACATTCTCAACAGCACTCAACTGTCCTTTACCACTAACCTCATATTCTTAGGAATAACTGAGCCTTAAAGTACTAGAGAAATGGCTCAGCAGTTAAGAGCACTTGGTAGAGAAGCAGGGCTTAATTCCCAGAAGTCACACTGGCTCGCTCACTACTGCCTGTAACTCCAGCTCTGTGGGAGCTGGGCCCCTAGGAGTACCTGCACTCATGTGCACACTAGCACACACAGAGACACAAATAATTAAAAATAAGATGTAAAGATTCGTTTATTTATTTTATGTTTAGGAGGGTTCTCTTTGCATGCACGCCAGAAGAGGTCAACAGAACAATCTATAGATGGTCATGAACCATCATGTGGGTGCTGGGAATTGAACTCAGAACCTCTGTAAGTGAGCCATCTCTCCAGCTGGATGTTTTTCTAATAACAGAACAAAGCAAATTTTAAAAAAAAATCAAGATGTTTTTTCAAACATACTGGAAGAAACATCAGGCAGATGAGTTCCAGAACAATAGGCCATCTCAGCTAGAGGCCTCACCTGCCACCTGGCAGCCCTTTATAAACATCAGGTTGGTGCTCTGTCTATACACTCCGAAGGATTTACCCACCAGTCACCAACGTGCTAAGTCACACAGAGGAGAGAGAAATAGGTGGTTTTAAGGGAGCTGCAGATGACCCAAGATGAGCAGACTCTGGACCTGCACCATTCCACACTCTCCACAACCAACGAGGCTCCCAGTGTTTCTCAATCTGAGGATCATGATCCCTTTGGGGGTCACATCAGATATCCTGCATATCAGATATTTACATTATAATTTATAACAGTATCAAGATTACAGTTATGAAATAATAGATCTTTAGGGAGCAAGAGAGATGGCTCAGTGGTTAAGAGCACCGACTGCTCTTCCAGAGGTCCTGAGTTCAAATCCCAGCACCCACATGGTGGCTCACAATCATCTATAATGGGATCTGATGCCCTCTTCTGGCATGCAGCTATACATGCAGATATTATTATACATTATATCACTCATTATACATAAATAAAACCTTTAGAAAGAAAGAAAGAAAGAAAGAAAGAAAGAAAGAAAGAAAGAAAGAAAGAAAGAAAGAAAGAAATCCACTATTGGCACATGGAACACAAATGGACTTCAAAACAAACAAGGTAAGTATAAACTAAATAGTTTCAATGCATAGGGGTATGGGAATGTCTAGAAAATGCAACCTGCTCACCAGCAATTGAAGAGCATTGGCTTAGGGGGAGCCCTGGAAGAGAGAGGATATCTGGTGGCACAGGGAGAGGTCAGAGCTGATGTTCCTAATCCTGCCGATGTATTCCTAAGAGAAGCACATGTCCCACCATGTCTCTGCGGTTATTAGGGTCAGAGCCTGGACCCTGGCAGTCCTAACAAGCCACGCTCACCTACTACTCTCTATATGCCAACTAAAGAGACAAGTCACAGCAGAGGGGTTGTGGAGAGGGCTCAGAGGTTCAGAGTGCTTACTGCTCTCGCAGAGAATCTGAATCTGGCTCCAGTACCCATATGAGGCAGCTCACAATGCATCTAACTCCAGTTCCAGGGGATGCAATGTTCCCTTTTGGCCTCCAAAGCATCTACATGCATACAGTGCACAGTGGACATAAACCCGTGCACCCACACAAACGCACACACATGCATGCATGCATACATACACACATACACACACACACACACACACACACACACACAAATAAATCTTAAAAATTAAAACAGCAGAATGCAAGCAAGGTGATTTACTCAATACAACTTTACTGGGAAGAGAAACAAAGGGGTCCAGGACCCTCCAAGTCCATCTACTGGGATCTAATCTATGGCTCAGGGTTAAACAGAGGGCAAGAGTAAGGCAAGAATACCTTACTAAGCAAGGTGGCCTGGCAAATTGCCAGAACGGTGTGAACTCTTTCCAGTAGACAAGTTTCTTCTCTGGCTGGCACTAGACCTCAGCCTTTTCCTTCTCCTACCATGCCTTTCCTGGAAGAAATTCTGATTTCTTGGGGACCATTGTTTCAATAGCTTTACATAGCCCAAGGAAGGGACACATTGACTCCCTTTAGAATATCTTCTGTTGGGCTGGAGAGATGGCTCAGTGGTTAAGAGCAATGACTGCTCTTCCAGAGGCCCTGAGTTCAATTGCCAGCAACCACATGATGGCTCACAATCATCTGTAATAGGATCTGATGCCCTCTTCTGGTGTGTCTGAAGACAGCTACAGTGTACTTATATATAATAAATAAATCTTTAAAATAAATTCTTCTGTCATGTTAAGATGGTTAAAACTCTGTGCTTTATGTATGTGCAGTCCAGTGTATGTGACATTTATCTGGGTGACTTTTGTTTTCGTTGTTACTATAACAATAGGTCAGGCAGTCTGGTGCCCAGAGTCCTCCGGCAGAGACGGAGCAGAGGAACTGAGATGTCAAAGCTTTTGCCCTGGAGCCCATCACGCAGCCACGCTCACAGAGCACAGGGCACTGAAAGCGTTTCAAGGGCGTGGAGCAAGGAGGACCCATGTTAATTATTACCCACGGCCACCGGATCTCTGCCCCGCCCCCCGCGGTGGCCTGCTGCTTGCTGGCCGCTTTCTCCCTCGCTGCTGCCGCCACCTGCTTCCCGCACTGGACATGGTAAGCGCAGGAAGTCTGGTGGACCCTGAGAGGAGACCGGGAAGCGGGGTGGGGGGGGTGGGGGGGCGCTAGGGCTCTGATGCTGGGGGCGCGGGCCACGCTGAGCCTCCCGCAGCGCCATCCAGCCGGGCTAGAGTCGCCTGGCCTCCCTTGGGGGCGCTGGGGTGTAGATACCGGAGGTGGCGGTGGCGGTGGGCCTGGAAGACTAGAGCCTAACCTGTCCGGACTCCCAGGCCTGGTCTACTAGCGGGCTCTGGCCGGGTGTGGCAGCAAGGCAGGTCTCCGTGGCGCTGCCTGGCCCTACAGGCTTGCCAGATTGGGGTGAGGGGTGGGTGGTGGGTGGGATTCAGTTCTCTCTGCACCCCAGTGCTGTCCCTGGCCTTAAGGCCCGCCCTAACACCTAGATAGGGTGCTATGTCACCACCTTGGTGGTGGGTCAGGATCTTAGGTAGGTCCCTTGGAAAGGAGCCCCTAGACCTTGCAACCCATACCAAATAGCGCAGTTCGGGTTCTCTGTACTCGATCAGGGATAGGAGGGTATTTTGGCAGCTGAGGCCTGGGAAGAGTCATTGGGAACCAAAGACACCACAGGCTTGGATAATCAGTAATCGCTCAGTCCATACTAACAGAGGCTGACAGAGCTTCGCTAAGCAAATAAGGCCCTTACCCCTCTGACCTGAGTTCAGAGCGTTGTCAGCCTGAGAGTTGGTTCTGGAAAATTCTAAAGAGAAATACAGCCTACGCGCACGTGTGCACACACACACACACACACACACACACACACACACACACACACACACACACACACCTGGAGCCCTGTTGATACCTGTTGCCTGGTTACAAGTGTCCTGCTTATCACCCATTGAAGGGTCAGTGCTGGAACCCACCCTCCCCAATTAACCACAGTGCAGATCTCTACACCGAGGTATAGCCCCTTGTTTCTGAGAGTAAACACACACACCGGTGTTGGTTCTGTAGGCCCCATTGCTAGCCTGAGAACTGTCACAGGTGTTCTTGTTCTAGGAAGTGTTTTTTTTTTTTTTTTTTAAATGAAGTCGACTTTCACTTAATAACCTTGCAACTTACTGAAGTATTCCCACTGGCATCTCTTGGTCTAAGGAGTGGGTCTCAGCCCTTTACCCCATGAAGCCAAAGGGCCACTAGGCCCACCCACCCCAGGGTATCAAAACGATGGGTGGCTTGCAGGGCACAGTTCACCTTCCTCTGGCTCCCCAAGCCAAAACTGAATCCTTGTCAGTCGTGTAGCCCTGGGTGATTCTATTTCACAATGCTAGCTTGTTAGACTCGGGGCCCCACGTTCCTCTAGAGGCTAGAACAGACACTAACGTCTGTTTTCCGGGGGTCCACTCAGGACCTGACCTGGTATGGGGGGGTCACACCATGGGCACTTTGCATAACAGGGTAATGAGCATGCCGGGTGCCCCTGACAGACTACTTTCATTTTGAGTCTGGGCCCTGTGGTCCTAGGTTCCTGAGACAGCTGCCCTGGGAGCCTCACCCTGACAGCTGTGGACTACACAGGGGCCAGGAGGAGGTGGCAGAGACTCATCTGGGAATGGGTTTGAATGGGTTTCTGCATCCCTCCCCAGGGCTCTAAGAGACCACACCTTGACATCCCTGACTGAGGATGACTGACGGATGAGCAGAGCACTCACATCCCTCCCCTCTGTCTAGGCCTGTTTCTCCTCTAGAATACCTGAACGTTGCAGAATGGGTGTGGGGATGGAGCATGGAGGGAATGCAGAAAGATGGGGATGCCGGGAAGAACAAGTTGTAATGCACTGGAATTGGGCTGAATTTTGTTCTAACCACCTTGGGGGACTCAATGGCACGCTTACATGAAAAGATGAGAGCAGGCAGGCAACTGTGAGGCTCCGGGAGCAAGAGATGGGGGAACACTTCACCATAGCACATTCTCTTTGGCGTTCTCTATGAAAGCAGGTAAAAACCCCAAGATCTGGGCTGCATTTCAGCTTAGTTTGTGAAGTGCTTTCAACAGGAGTTCTCCTTCCCAGAAGCTACATTTAAAACACTGGCATGATAGTGTGTGCTTATAACACTAGCACTGGGGAGGCAGAGACAGATGGATCTCTGAGGCTCTGTGGCCAGCCAGCATAGCCTACTTGGTGGGAGACCATGTCCAAAAAAAAAGTCAAGTGGGAGCTGGACATTTGTTCAGAGATTGAGAACACTGGCTCCTATTCCAAAGGACCTGGACCTGACTCCCAGCACTACCGTGGCAGTTCACGACTGCCTGTGGCTCCAGTTCTAAGGTATCCAACACTCTCTCCTGGCCTCTGCAGGGACCAGAGACTTATGTGAAGACAAAACACTCATATACATACAATTTTAAAAATTAATAAAAAATTATATTAAAATAATGATAAACGATATCCAAACAATAACATCTGAGGTTGTCCTTTGACTTCCACATGCACACATACTTGAACCTACCCACACAAATACATATACCAAAACGAACAAGACACAAAAGCCCAAAACAAAAAAATATAGGACCCAGAGTCGATCAGTAAAGGGGCCTAGACCCCACCCCCCGGCAGGGCTCTTCCCTGGAAACATAAAGGCCTGCTGCTTGCTATAGGGGCACCTGAATCCACAGCAGGCAGCACTGAAGCCCCCCCCCCCAAAGGTCTGAGGTACACTCTTGACCTATAAAAGGAATGCCCTGGGGCCTCTCTATCCTCCATCTCCTAGGCCGGCAAGGCACACAGGCTGAGCGCTGAGGAGCGGGACCAGCTGCTGCCAAACCTGAGGGCTGTGGGGTGGAATGAAGTGGAAGGCCGAGATGCTATCTTCAAGCAGTTCCATTTTAAAGACTTCAACAGGGTATGTGGAGCAGGCCTGAGCGGGCTACACTCTATGTGTTCATGTCATGTCCTGTTAGCCAAGGGGAAAGACATTCCCAATGACCAGCAAAGAGGAGAAGGGCCTTGGACCCTCCCTTCTGGAACTCAGAAGTCTTTGGAAGTGACAGTCTTGGTAGCAAGTGTCTGCCCTTTTGAAGGAACTTTAATAAATGGCAAAGAATTGGCAAATAGTGACACAGCCTGTGCTGTGTGGACCACACTGGGGATGCTAGAGACACTGACACAGGCATCAGAACCAGGGGCAGGATGTTACTGGGGCAGGGAACAGAGGGTGCGTTAGAGCTCTGGCACTCCCTGGAAGAAGCTAGGCTATCCTCCTGCATCAAGGCCTTATTGGCCATGACCCATTGACTCTTCCTTCTTTTTTATCAGGCTTTTGGCTTCATGACAAGAGTCGCCCTGCAGGCTGAAAAGCTGGACCACCATCCCGAGTGGTTTAACGTGTACAACAAGGTGAGTGAAGCTATCCCCCGTGTTGTACCCTGCTCTGTACATCTCTTAGAACCCCAAGTCTCCCCGAATGTTCACCCTTGGACTGTAGGTCCTTCCTCACCAATAAGTCGATGTTCACCTCTTCTGTCTCCAACCTAGAACCAACAGAGACTCTTCACAAAAACAGCCAGTCTCACTGAAGATAATAAATGCAAATTAAAACACTTTAAAATGCTGTGGCCAGCTATTAAGAAGGCAAGACTCAGGAAGGGGAAGGGAAAGGAAGGGAAGGATATGCCCACTGTTAACAGCACTAATGGCTTTATTCTAGACGGAAGAATGAGGAAAAAATAAAACCAAACTCAAGATACCCGTGCATGGCAGGCAGATCAGACTGTGATGAACATGCTAACTGCTGGACTGTTTTAGGAAAAAGTGAAGGATGTGTTTAGGAGGCCACCTTAAGTTCTGATTTTAACTTTGGCTTAAAAAATTTTTTTAAAGAATTATTTATTTTATGTATATGAGTATATGGAAACTGTCTTCAGACACAGAGGCATTAGATCCCATCACAGATGGTTGTGAGCCAACATGTGGTTCCTAGGAAATGGAACTCAGGACCTCTGGAAGAGCAGTCAGTATTCTTAACTGCTGAGCCATCTATCTAGCCCCCTAAAATTTTTTTTTACATTTATTTAAATGTAAATATGGGCACATATAGGCTGTGCATGAGGGAGTCTGTTCTCTCCTACCCTGGAGGTTGAATTCAGGTTGTCAAGTCTGTTGGTAAATGTCTTTTCTCACTGAACCATCTTGCTGGCCCCTGGCTTTAGGTTTTTATTGTTGTTTTTTGTTTTGTTTTCTCTTGCTATCTGGATTTGAATTTTTTATCCTACTACTGAGATCATCATGATTTTTGGAAACTATAAAGGGAAAATGATATGTAAGCAGCTTTGCACTTATCTTGGTGCAGTCAGGAACTCAATGACCAGCTACTGTCCTGGAGAATTACTAGTGTCCAGTTCCTGTCACCCAAAGGAATTATAGTGACTGGCTAACTATCATGCAGTTCCTGGTAGAGCTGAGCCCATAGCTGGTGGCTCTCCAGCTCTTCCTGTGAGGGCACTACCCCTGAATTTCCAGTTTTCTCTTATTCAGGTCCATATCACCTTGAGCACCCATGAATGTGCCGGTCTTTCAGAACGGGATATAAACCTGGCCAGCTTCATCGAACAAGTTGCCGTGTCCATGACATAGATCTAGCCTGTCTCTTATTTCCTTGGGGGAACGAGTGACCGGAGGAGGAACCTAGGAAGGGAACCAAGGAGGCTGGCCCTTGCTCCCTGTCTTTCAGTGAACACCACCTCCCTATGCAGAAGGGATGTCAATGTCAATAGTAGGGACTGAGATCTTTCTCTGTGCCACTCTCCTCACTGGGGCACTGCCATGTTACACTAATTTGAATAAGCTCACCCTTTTTCTGTTGAGTTCCCAGCCTCAGTAATATTCTAGGCTGCTTCTTGTTCCTTTTCTAACCTTTCTAGTTCATTTTTCCAAGGTAGCTAATGATAAAGCATGACATAAAAGTCCAATTCAGATCCTACTACTAAAACAAGCTCCAATATATAATGGAAACATGTGCTTTGATGCCTCCAATAAAACTGTTATTGATGGGCTCAGTTTCTAGAACCTTCTTTTCCGCTGAACCAGAATCTATCACGTTTCACTTTTAGGGGTCTGTTCTGTTTTTGTGGCACTGGGAATCAGAACATGGCTTTCTTTGCACACACTCAGCCAACTAAGGCACTGAGCCTGTCCTCAGTCAAAATGCAATTGAATGGAAGCACTTATCCTGGGTAGGAAGCCAGGTAGGGCCACAGTACTGAGGAAATGGGAGAGGGCAAAGCACTCTACCTTCAGGTTCATTGTTATGTAGAGTATTCAGACGGTTACTAGACAAGCTAAGGGGACACAAAGAACTAAGGTGACAAGGAAGGATGTCAGTTATGCCTCAGAGACCAGAACTGCTGCTGGGGCATGAGCAGGAGGGGAACATGTACGCAGCATGAGAACCCACATCTAAAAAGGCAGATTGCCACCATTATTTTCCTCCTCCTATCATGGCTAATTCTGTATGAACGTGCCTAGATGAGGTCCATTCAATCAGTTGAAGGCTTATTATATAGAGCAAAAAGGCTGCCATTTCTCCTTCAGGTAGAACTCTGGACTCCTATTTGAGCTGGGATGTCAGTTCTTTCCTGACTTTATGGGTCTTGAGCTCTAGGCTGGAACTCCTCCTCCAGCTAGCCAACATGACTTCCATTATCACTGGAAGCAGTTCCTCACCCAAAGTCCCCTTCTGTGCATTCTGGTCAATTCTGATCACTTCCGATACACTCTCTAGTACACTGAGACCAAAAACATCTTAAGACCTCTGTTTCTGACAGTGAAAGGACTTCGGGCTTGCCTGCTGTTACTCTACAGGAAGACACAAGTAGTGCAGGGATTGATGGACTATCTGCTACTAAAGCAGTTAAGGACCAGTTTATATAGGTCAGATCCCTGGCTAGGAATTCTCAAAGGTAGAAAATGCCCAAGAAATGACAAAATGGGAAGATTGGGAACCAAGTCCAATCTCATCTTCACCCGTGTGCCACCAGACACCCAGAGCAGGAGACAGAGCACCCTTCCCCACTAGAGTCCTCATCAGTGACCCCTGGTCTGGAGCCTAGGCAGCCTGGGTAAGTTGATCCTTCTAGGGCCAGAAAAGGCAGAGGCTAGCTCTGCATTGGCAATCTGTCCACAGAGCTTAACAGCAACGCCACCCATACCTAAGTCAGTGGTATCATCTGTTCCACTTCAGACAATATTTCCAGGTGTGCTTGGATCTAACTCCTGAGTGCGTGGGACAAAGACAGAAAACATGGCAGATCTGGCTCTACTGTTAATGGTCTTCCTGTTTTAATGATGGATTTGGATTTGAAAATGCCAACCCAGGTGGCTCCACATCTGTATGAGGTACATCTATCTACAAATGACAGGCAATAGCTTCTAGAAATCAGGTTTGGTTTTGTTTTCTCTCAGATCAACCCAGGTAACTGAAGTTCTAAACAGAGACAAGTTGAAATGACAAGATCACATGGAATCATAAGTGGAAGAAAGGCCTGAATAACCATAGCAAGAAAAGGCTGTCAAACTGGGCCTGATGACACAGGCCTGGAAGCCACCCACTTGGAAGGCCAAGTTAGGAAAATTACAAGTTCAATCCCAGTCTGGGCAACTGAGCAACAATCAATCTCAAAATATAAAATACAAAATAAAATAGGAGTGGGAACATAGCTCAGTGGTAGAACATTTACCCATGATGCTTGAGGCTCTGGGTTCAATACCCAGCATCACGCGAGGAAACACAAGGTTGTCAAAGCCTGATTTTGTCTACCCAAGCTATAATTGGTGGCTGTCACGGTAGGCCTGACATCACTATTGTCATCACTGGGTTTGGCTGAGGCAACTCAGTACTATCAAGAACCACACAGAAGACAAAAGTTATGAAACCATCAGCATCTTGGGTCTGCCCAGGGTGATTGATTGCCTTAGGTTATATACTTATTGATCATCTTCAAGTGTACTGGTGATGATTTTAGGGACTTTGGTGACCAGGGATCTAGGCCATTTGTCAAGAACCTTAGAAAAAGTAAACATTCTTTGCCCTCATTCTGGCAAAGCTGAAATGCCCTGAAAGCTCCCCTGTTTTAAAGTTGGGCTACCTGAGCCATTGGAAGCCTTTTTCTTATGTGACAGAATGTGACACTCGGCACTGGGGGTGGTATAGGCTCCCAATCCAAATGACAGGCTTTTGACTGGTCAGACAGAGCCACATGGTACAGTTGGGAGGTGACCACACAAGGCAGCTAATCCATCAGTGTGGGGAAACTCTGCTAATTAAGGTCAAAGTTCACCATGACCAAGTCTCTGAGCTTGGAGAAAAACGGGAGACTCCCTAGTAGCAGGTTTTCTCCTTCTCTGACCTTGTGCGGGGGTGGGGGTGGGGTGGGGGGATCCCCTGCACACACCTCTATCTGAGGAAAGCAGGGGTTCTAAGTCCCCACTCTTACCTCTACCCAAGAGAGTCATAAAAACTTTAAGTTTTCTATGCTAATGGGGTACCTAGATAGGCCCTGAGTTCAGCCAATGAGCTTCCCTTCCCACAAAGAGTATTTAACCCTGGTTCACCCTGAGTAAGGTGCACACGTTCACATTCACCATCAAATAAAGCAGTTTGGACAAGCCAGGACCATTTTTTTATCAGGGACTGTCAAGTGCGGGAGGCCTTATCTATTCCAGAGAAGGCTTTCTCTAGTCTAGTCCCTCCATACTCACCCTTGACAGAACTTTATTGGAACCAAACCAGGATCCACTGAGTCCTGGGTGTGTAGAAGTCCTGAGGAGAAGCGTGGACCAGAACACCTTCCACCCCCATTCCCAATTCCCAGTGGTATGCCAGCAGCGCCTGGGTACACAGGAGACTGGGAAACATAGCAATCATTCCAGATTCCACTGTTTCCCACTGGGAAAACATGCACTGAGGACCCCCATTATGGACTGTGTTCTGCTTCCCCTGAGTGGCATGCCTGCTGCACTCTGAGTACCCCAGTGGTAAGGCAGACAAGCAGCCTGGCACATAAGTATGTTCTGGTAGCTTGGACAGAGAGGAGTTCAGAATCAAGGCCCCAGGGAACTAAGGGCCAAGATTATAGACCTCTCTAGACAGACATAACCACAGCTCCTGGAGACAATGAAGCTCCCAGCTGAGGTGCCTCATGATGGACACTGTTGCAGGTATGTCACAATTTAAATGCCTCCAGGGGGGAAGGGCAATGGGGGGAATGCTCACCAGCTTCCCATTCAGCAACTGCTATATTTGTGATCTGTATATATATAAAAAAAATCAAACATCCAATGATTACAGTTTGGGACATTTATTATTCAATTGCTTTTGAAGAGTTATTGCTGCAGTTAGGAAAGGACATAGAGATGGTGGGGACATTAGCGACAAAACAGATTTCAAAGAGGCAAGTACCATTTTCCAAGTATAAAACTGGTAATATTAAAAGTGACATGGCAGTATATTCACATGACTACCTACATCTAATACAGAAACAAGACAGTACAGTGTTTGCAGAAGCTACTGTGGCACCTATTAAGCCACATGATACCATGATACTAGACATACTACCCACCCCTGTCACTGACTAGGCATGGCATGCACACATAAACACACAATGAAAGTCTTATGTCACACTAAGGTTCCTAATCATGAATTAAAATGACTGCAGCAGGTCCCTCTGAAAATCATCAGCACCCCATGCCAGTGCTACCACAAATGAAGGGAGCGGCTTGGTCCCTGGCTCTGCTGAGACTATAAAGGATGCGCCTCCATTTTAGCCACTAGCAAGCCAGTGGTGCCTGCTGGGTGGTCCCTAGACCTCGCCAGCATGATGCACTGAAGGCCCAGAGAGAAGTCCTGCATAGCTCTAACCACTGGAAGTGTGTGAGCTCAGGAACTCAGCCTCTCTCTAACACATAGCAACACCAACCATCCCTGAGCCTCATAATGCACTGTAGAGCATACAGGAGGGAAGTGGACATATGTACGTGCCCTGCGATGAGCCAGCTGGTAACAGCTATGGGGTCAGAACAGTGCTGAAGACCACTTCCTAAGGAGGGTGAGGAAGAGCCTGGTGGTCTGGCTCTCCCAGTGAGCAATACACAGGCTAAATACTCAGGAATCCCTGAGAAGGGGAAGGAACAGAGCATGGCTTTTGGTGATCTGTCCCAAGTTCTCTCCTACAAGTAGACACACCTCAAAGAGTGGTCCACTTCTGCCAGGGCCTGGGTGAGGACGAGGGTTGTTACTCACTGATGGGTAGAAAGGCACATGGTATGGTCATCAGAGCTAGACAGGGGCTCCACCTACCTCAGAGCCCCCAATCCCTAAAAGGGAGAAGCAAATGGGAAGTTGGCCAGGGATTGGTCCTGTCCTTGTATAGCCCTGGGCAATCAGTCTTTATGAAGGAATCCCAGGCCCCTAGTGGGATGGCTGTAGCCATCCCTTTCTACTCCAAAATGTCTCTTGTCCTGCGCTGCTTCCTTTTAGTGGGGGGCCTGAGGAACATCCAGTACCTTAAGCTAAAATGCTGTCGTACCTTTGGAAGCTGAATAAAGGGGGAAGGGGCAGGAAGAACACACACTGATGGAGCGAGTGTCCTCTGCACATCTTCACACCCAACGAGGAAGGCAAGGACACTTGTGGAGTGTTTTCTTCAATAAAAACAGATTCTCATTACATGAAGGCTTAAGGCAATGTCTAAGGGGAAGACTGCTGTCCACATGTGCATGACATAGGCACTTACCTATGCTGCTGTTCACAAAAATATGGGAAAGGGTCTGGTTGTGGCTCCTCTGGCCCAGGAGAGGGCTTAGGAGTGATCTACCCCTACTCCATCCAGAGAGGCAGCGCCAATAGCCAGAAAGCCCTAGATTCTCTGAAAAACATGTTCATTTCCTACCCTACATTAATAAGAACAAACAAATATATGACTGCCAACAGGCGTCTCCAAAAATGGTCATGCACAAGACAAAGGAGCACTTCAAACCCTGCCAAGGGAATATACTCCAATTATTTAAAAGAGAGAGAGAGAGAGAGAGAGAGAGAGACCAGCAGTTTGGCCAACGTGTGCTTGGAAAAGTAAAGCAAGCTGAAAGGACAGTGATCCTGAGGACAAGTGGCATCTCCTGAAGCAGAGGCTGAACTTCCCCCTGCGTGGGACAGACAGACACCCACCTGAGGGAACACAGTACATAACTGCTTCCTGCCTGACCGCCAGAACATCCCACTGAGGCAGCAGAGACACCCTCTTGCTATCTCACACTTTCCCTAAGCAATCAGGACAGGTCGGAGCCACCACACAATGATTAAGTGAAGATGATGCTAAAGACGTTAGAGAAAAATAAGGTTAAAGCAATTTCTAGGGTAATGTTAATAACCAGGGCAGACTCACTATGCAGTGGGATCCTTCAGGGTCTTCAAACTAAAAGCCCCACAAGGAAACAAAGGAGTCCTGAGGCTGAAGCTATCTTATGGTTTATCCTATTGTGCTCTACGGAGCCAGTCCTGATGTCAAGTTGTGTGTAGTCTGTTCCAAACTCCAAGAACCTTCTGAAGGCCTGAAGCTCCATGGAACTCACAAGGGTCAAAGTTCAGCGGGGCTTTGGAGAACCGTTCATCTGGTTGCCCTGAGTCACGTGGTCCGTAGTATAAAGGCTGTCCAAGAAGACGGAGGATATTTCTGCAACCAGCTTCCTGTCAATGGTTGCCTGGGCCATGCCATAGATGGCACCCTGCAAATCCAACCAAGGATCTATTATTAGTGATGTGCCACCCTTATGCACCCAGCTCCCATTCCGAGCCCGGTCATCCTTCTAGCAGACAAGCAGCTCCACGGGTTGTCACAGGTACTTTCCAGCTGCCATGCCAAGTGAAGGACTACTCTGGGATTTACTGTCTTCTTAAAACAACAACAACAACAACAACAACAACAACAACAACAACACCCAGAGTGCTTATCCCCTTTTCTGTGTCAAAAGTTTCTTTTCAAACACAGGATGAGAGCAACCCTGCTTCTGCTCAGCAGCTTCTGCTTTCTATCTCTCCTGAGATACCTGATGAGCAGGGAGCAGGGACCGAGCCGAGGTAGAAACAGACTCCAATCGGCATGACAGGCTCCCACACTACTCCTCTTGTTTCCAAGAGGGGATGCCCTAGCATTCTTTTTTTTTTTTTTTAAGATTTATTTATTTATTTATTTGTTTGTTTGTTTGTTTGTTTAATATATGTGAGTACACTGTAGTTGTCTTCAGAACAGGGAATGAGTCTCATTACAAATGGCTGTGAACCACCATGTGGTTGCTGGGATTTGAACTCAGGACCTCTGGAAGAGGAGTCCGTGCTCTTAACCACTGAGCCATCCCTTCCCCCCTGGTATTCTTACCATTCCTGTGGTCTTAGCTTTAGGATTCTTCATGATTTGTGTGACCGATTCCCGGATATCCTTTAGGAACTGGATTGCCACTCGCTTCCGAGTATGTACTAATGTAATGCAGAAATGAATGCTATGGGAGAAAGGAGAGAGAGAGAGGGAGGGACAGATCTTGTAAAAGAAAGCAAGTGTAAGATAAAAAGCCACTCCAGTGGCTCTCCATACTGCAGGTTTTTACTCCAGGAGATCAGGATTTTGGTTTTTTGGCATGAACAAGAACCACCTCAACAAAATGAACATGGCTGGCTGTTCTGTCCTGTCTCCACCCCACAGGCTGTCAATGGTGGCTCTTTCCCTCATGTATGAGCAATGAAGGGTGGGGTTTTCACCTTAGAGAGTAAGCGCTGGTGAGGAGAAAACCATAGAACTGGAGTCCCGAGGGACCCCCTAATTCACTCTGGGGAAGGATGGAGCTGGCAAGGGCTGTAACGTGGGGAAGACAGGCTGTACATGAGTACAGACCCATCTAGCTGGAGAGAAATACTAAGTCAGAAGAGGGGTACATCAGGCCTGCATGATCAGAAACCTTCTTGAGGGCTTTGAGGGAACATTACACATGCAATGGTATCTTAGAGAGGAAAGTTGATAGCTATAGGCAAGATAGATCACAGAATACAGAGGCCACAGAAAGAACAGAGAAAGCCTTACAAGTGACCTCCTGTCTCAGCCAGGATGCTGGCAGCCAGTTCTACCCGAGCTTAAAGCAAACCACCTTGCTTGTTATATGTATGAACTCCAGATGCCACCAATGTGCTGGGTTCTAGAAGCTATGTATCAGGTTACCCTGCTACCTCAGCTCTTCAGGTCATGAAATGAAGGGAGGGGTAGAGGCTTTCGTCATACCTTCTTGGGAACTGCAAGTAGTTAAAATTCCACCCCTTAGCAGACATCATATTAGATAGTCGGTAGATGTCAAAATCGTTGGATCCCAGAGCAATAACTGACACTTGAGGATCACCAAAAATGAAGATGTTTTTGATGTTTTCCAGTCTAAAAAAAAAAAAGCAAATGCAGAAATTGAGCATATCTATTCCGTCAGTCCTTATCTCAGTTGATGATCAGAGCCTACTCTCCTGGGACTTGACTTGTCTCTTACACTAAAGAGGCTAGGCTGGGACGGGTGGGTTTTATGGAGATCGGACTCCCAGACAGAACATCAGAAATTTTCTAAGTCCTAAACTCCATCCAGAACCACTGGCTTTTCACAGTCTACCCAACTCCTACGTCTCAGCACAGCATGCAAGGGTTCCTTCTTCTCCCAGCACCATCTGGTAATTAGTCTAAACCCCAGTCTATCAGTAGACAGTAGGGCTTAAAAGGTATGCTACCAGGCAGAGATACCGTGGGCCAACTAAGACAGAGAGCAAGAGACAAAGCAGAACCCCCTTTTCCACACATACTCTGACTTGAGGAAGCGAGCAGTTTTGATGATCTGTTTGGTAGCTTCAACATAGCCGTTCTCACCGAAGTGCATCAAGGCGGCCCAACAGGCTGCAATGATGCCACCAGGCCGTGAGCCAGCTACACTTGGAGATGCGTAGACACCACCTTGCCAGTCTGCACCAACAAAGAACTGGTACTTCCTGTACTTCTCGTTAGAGTACATCACCACTGATGAACCTTTGGGAGCATAGCCGTACTGAGGGGAGAAGCAAAGAGGTCAGAATGTGGCTGTATCTGGCAGCTCTGCCCACAGAACCGTCAAGGTAATGCAGCTTTCTCACAGGCACTCTGCGATGCTTCCTATTCAGGTTAAGGTTCACACTTCACAGTGTTAACAGACAGGAGGAACTCGAGGGCATGGATTCCACACTCTCAATGTAAGGGGTGAGCCATCTGAGATCCAGAGAAAAATTAAGAACATGTTTCCTCCCTCTCTCACTCAGCCTTTGGCTTTCCTTACTTAAAATCTTTTAGAAGCTGAGTGCAGTGGCACATACCTATAGTCCTAGTACGTGGGAGGTGGAGGAAGGAGGATCAGGAATTCTAGGCAGGCACAGACACATCAAACACAACAAGCCAGTTGCTCCTGAACACACACATTTCCTTTCCTAAAAGGACTCTGCCATCAGCATAAGCATTATTGTCACGTATGCTCAGGGACTCCAGGATCAACCCTTAGCACCGCCAATAACCTCAAGACTTTGGAGGCTTTTGGCACAAGAGCCATAGCTAGACAGATGGTTGACAGGCAACCCTCTCAGCCCAGTATAAGGGAAGGCAGGAGCTCCTTTCCTCCAGGACTTGTCACCTCCATATGCTGACAGACAAGAATCAGACTTTATTTTATATGGTGGTATGTGTGGTGGTTTAAATGAAAATGGCCCCTGGGGGCCCACAGGGAGTGACATTATTGGGAGGTATATCCTTGTTGGAGCAGGTGCTGTGTTGTTGGAAGAAATGATTTACTGGGGGTGGGCTTAGAGGTCTCAGATGCTCAAGCCAGGTCTAGTGTGACATTCTCTTCCAGCTGCCTGTGAATCCAGATGTAGAACTCTTGGCTACTTTTCCAGTACCATGTCTGCCTGTCATGCTTCCTGCCACAACAATAATAGACTAAACTTCTGAACTGTAAGCCAGCCCCAATTAAATGTTTTCTTCTATGAGTTTCCGTGGTTGTAGTGTCTCTTCACAGCAATAGAAACCCTAAGACAATGTGTGGGGGGAAACTCAGGCTTTAGTCAATTTGTTGTGTAGAGAATAGTGAAATCACCAACTGTTATCTCTTGGTTACCCACTTAGCTCACCTTATGAGTATCTGCTGATATGCTGGTCACACCTTTCACCCGGAAATCAAATGGTTTCTCCAGTGGGTACCCTGCTTTCTCCATGAAGACAATGAGGAAGCCCCCCAGACAAGCATCCACATGGAATGGGATTTTATATTTGACAGCCAGCTAGTTAAAAAGAACATATAAAGATGTAAGTAAACCCTAAGCAGAATAGAAGTGGAAAGATGGGCTACTCTGTACTACCTCATAGGTATTAAAAGGGCTATATTTATTTGAACACAGGGTCTCATTTATCCCAGCCTGGCCTTGAATTTGCAACATAGCCCATGGAAGACATTGAATTTTCCTGATCCTCCTGATCAGATGACCAGTATATACAACAATGTCCAGTTTTATGGGGTGCTGGGGATCAAATGAAGGATTTCATACATGTCTGGAATATACTTTACCAACTGACCCACAGTCCCAAATTGTTATTTTTGACATTTTAAAATGAAGTTATTTTTCATGTATATTTAATCTTCAAAAGTGTCCACCTAAAATATATTTCATGTAATTTGCATTTAAATATATCTGACCTCTGGCTCCCCCAACCACCACATGAGAAACAGTGGAACTCTGATTTAACAGCCTCTAGAGGGGACGGTCCTATTATAGTCATTATACGGTAGGCATGTTCCTAATGGCACATTACTTCCTGGTAGAAATCTAAGAGTCTGTACTATTTCAAAATACCTTGTTCAAAGGCAGCCTGAGTCCTGTACTACCCTTCTCCCAATGAAAATGCTAGTGACCTTCAGAGGCTCCCAAAAGAGGTGCAGGGACTTGCCTTGGAGTTGATAAGCACTATCAATATCTGCTATGTTCAAACCTAAAATCAAAACCTTTCTCCTCACAAAGCCCTGTATCGTCATGTCTATTTTGTAGTACTAATGTGCTCAACAGTGAACCCCTTCTTTTACACCAATGTGCATGCTGCAAACCTGCATAGCCAAAACTTCTCACCTTGGCCACTTCGGGGACAGGATCCATCACACCATGAGGAAACTGTGGGGTAGAACAGACCAGCATTGCTGTGTTCCTGGAGATGGCTCTCTTCATTGCCTAGGGATTTAAAGTTTAAGAGAAGTAAGACTCTTAGTCCTAGCTGCTCATGCCTTTTACTATGAGGACAATGTGATCACTGGCTTAGGGTCTCTACACCCTGGGAGAAGACTTGCCTTCTGCTACGAAGGGTACATACAAGTCCACATGGAAAGGGTACCTGAGAGCAACACTATGCAAACACTATGGAAATAGAAACCATACTGAGCTAGCAACCCACAATCTACCAGAGATGATTTAGCAAAAACTTGACTTAACCTTACAAGTGTCAATGAAACAAAAACAATTTCTCTATACTTATGTGAGACATAAAAACACATTCAGGCCAGGCAGTGGTAGCACATGCCTTTAATCCCAGCACTTGGGAGGCAGAGGTAGGAGGATTTCTGAGTTTGAGGCCAGCCAGGTTTACAGAGTGAGTTCCGGGACAGCCAGGGCTATACAAAGAAACCCTGTCTCAAAAAAACCAAAAAAAAAAAAAAAATCAATCACATTCAGGTGTATGAAGGGAGTGGGGTGAGTTCATCCATATTCATTTTACAAATAAAGGAAAGAAAGTAAAGGAGTTGAAAGTAAAATCTAGCTTGACACCATCAGGGACCAGATCAACCACCTTTCAATACTCAGAAAGATGGCTTCCTGTCACACTGGTAGTCTGAGAAGGGGAGCCCATCTGTGTGCGACGGAGAGGTGGTCAACGTGACATCCTGCTCCTTGAACCTTCAGGACTCACCTGCACATCCACCTCCATGTTCTTTTTCAGTGCAACTCGGACAATCTTCATTCCAAAATAATGAGCTGCTTTGTCGAAGGCGGCATGGGCACTCTCAGGAGCCACACTAGGTGAGGGAGGAGAAGGGGGCTAATGAAACCCAGAGTACAACAGGACCCAGAGAGCTCGGCAGCACTTTAAGTCACTAGTTACAACGTCTGATTACTTTCCCTCACACTATCATGTCTGTATTTTCTTGGTGCAAACAAAAAGAAGCCTATTGATTTTCTGTAGACAACTTTGCTCCATTATTTAGGAAATCACTTTGGCAACAGAAAGGAAAACTCAGAACACAAAAGAACACAGGCCATAAATTGGGCCAGACAGGAAAAAGCCAACAGAGGGTTCAGATGAGGGTGTATGAGGCAGAACTTCCTGAGGAGGGCTGATCATCAAGTAGACCTCTGTGAGAAGCAAAATGCTGTTCTAGCAGACTTACAGTAAGGCTGCCTGGCATAGAGACAGAAGCAGCAGTCAGTAAGCTTCAGACCAAAGTGGCCTGTCAGCCCTAACAATCAATCACCAACCTATGAAAACCTAAAATCTGCCTCTCCTACATGGTTACAAACAGTTTTCAAATAATGTTCAAAGAGAAAACAGAGTCACAGATATCCACCCCCATTACTCCTCTCTCACCACTACTGTTTCCTTTAAGGGAGAAAAATCTCTACAATCACTAAGTACCAGGCATCAAAGGTTTATGCGTGAAGAAAGTAACAGCAGCTAGGTTTACTCTCCTATGCAAAGTGGTCACAGTTTGATGATACAAAGAACAAAAACTACTTAGTTACCTATACTTTAAAAAAAAAAAACATTAGCCCAAGAGGTATAACAATAATAAATCAAACAGAAGGTGGTCTAGAGAACCAAGATTACAATCATATGAAAAGCAGTGTAATTAGATCTCAAAAACAAAACAAAAGCCTTGTTTTAAAATTCTCCCTTCTAGAACTAACTCTCAAATGCAAATTTTCCTGGGGAGCACTGAAGGTAGTCTAAGATACTTGAGAAATGTTCACTCAACTATATCACATAGTCTATACAGTCTTCCTTAAGCTCTGGATAAATTGACAACACAGGATTCAGAGATGTAGTTCTAGCAGTTTCCTCTGAAAAAAGGATACTACTCTTGCTAAAAAACGTGCACCATATTTAAGCTCGAATAACCAGCTACTGGATGTGACAGAACAAGGTAGAGGTGCTGGGCCAGGGACAAGAAGACTGGAATTGTAAGAGGAAGAGAAGCAGCAGAGAAACAGGTTGGGCTCAGTTTACACTGTGCTGCCCCAAACAGACAATATCAGAAGGGAAACAAACACATCCATACATTTCTGGGGTTTTGATCCCCTTCTCTAAGGCCAAGTCCCGGTAAGCTTTGCAGGCCATCAGGATGCTTTCCGTTCCCCCAGAAGTCACCTATGTGAAGAAAAGAAGCCAGAGTAAGTTAAGGGTGGGTATCAGGAGGTACAGCCTGCTTTGACCTTAAAAATGTTTGATACAGAAACAGACATGAGCAGAGAAGATACTGCTGTATCTTCAAGACAGGGATTAATTACATGATCTGCCACAGGGTCAGCAATTAACACTTCTTAAGCCCAACTTGACATTCGGTAAACACATCTTATCACCTCACTATCTTTTAGTAGTAACTGAGCTTGAATAATTTCTCAAAAAGCCAAAAGCTACAGCACTAAGCCAGCAGAATATCATCTCAGATTTAGCATCTGTGAAGGTTCATACAATCTTGGGTTTTCCTTTCCAAAAAGGAAACTAAAGATCCTAAGCAATCATTCAGTGTTACCAATTACATCTGCTGATAAGTAAAACGTTCTGAATTTTATATTACATACCAACTTGAGATAGAATGAAAAATGTTTACTGAAGTTTCCTAACATCTACATATAGAATAAAAATACCATTGGGTTTAGAATCCTAGTGGTCAAGAGTTATGAAGATTATCTCAGAAAATTGAATAATTTATTGACTCAGGAAGCCTTTCATGAAACATGTGACCACCCTCCTTAAAATAGTTCACACAATATAGACAGATGACCCTTGTTTGTAGATCTCTATGCTGGAGAAGACAGCTTATAGTTGAGATTAAGTCTACAAATCAGCAACAATACCCTGTGGTCTAGCCTCAGAGCTGTCACATGAGGTTCCAAGAAAGCTGTGTAGAAAGTTGGGGAATTACCAGTTCTTACATTCTTACCAAAGCCTGACAATGACCTAAACAAAAAGTTTCCAAATTCCTAGTCATCTATATCATGTGTCCTGTCTTCAGGACAGAAATTTAGTTGTGGAATAAGAAATAGAGGCTTTGAGTCACTAATATCTATCAATTCCTTTCAACATATATAACACCTCTCACTCTGAGTTACATGTTTCAGAACATGAAACATTTCTTTTCAGGTATGACTGAACCTGGTTGCATTTATGCAAGCCAGCCAACATTCTACCATGATCTGATTTTTTTTTAGTACATGAATTTGCCTCTTTAATCCTCTGTGAATGAGACAAGTGGAGTTAATATAGGGAAAGATATTTTGAAGCAGAAAAAAAAAACCCTGAGAAGTATTTAAGACCCTCTGTTAGTTTCAGTCTAAAGCTCAACAGTGAACCCCTTCTTTTACACCAAAAACAGCTCACCAAGAGAGGTACACAGAAAGCAGCAACAGACAGAAAAGAATAAAGACTAAGGAGAGAAAGAGAAACAAAGAGAGCTCTCTATAGAAGCTGGAGTGGTTGGTAGAGACTTGGCCCAGGTAGTGGCACTATTAGTAGATGTGGACTTGCTGGAGTAGGTGTGATTTTGTTGGAGGAAGTTTGTCACTGGGGGCAGGCACTCAGATACTCAAGCCAGGCCCAGTGTCACTCTCTCTTCCTGCTGCCTTCAGATCCAGATGTAGAACTCTAAGCTCCTTCTCCTACATCATGTCTGCCTGCATGCCACCATGCTTCCTGCCATAATGGACTAAACCTCTGAACTGTAAGCCAGCTCTAATGAAACATTCTTCTTTATAAGAGTTGCCATGGTCGTGCTGTCTCTTCACAGCAATAGAAACCCTGACTAAGTCAAACAGTAACACATAACCGATGCAGAGTACAACCAAAGACAGTGAGTGCCTAGTCAACTCTGCAAATCAGGGTAGTCAGGAAAGTCTTAAGAAGTATCGTGATCACACCTTTCCACTACAGAGAAACAGAGATGTCCCTATCCTCTGCCTTTCTCTATGTAGTGGGCATGACCGGTGGGCAGAAAAGAGTAACACAGAAAAACAAAACAGCAAATCTAACCCCTTTTAAAAAGAGTAAAGATCACAGGCCGGCAAGATGGCTCAGTGGTTGAGAGCACTGATAGCTCTTCTGAAGGTCCTGAGTTCAAATCCCAGCAGCTACATGGTGGCTCACAACCACCCATAATGAGATCTGATGCTCTCTTCTGGTGCGTCTAAAGTTAGTTACAGTGTACCTATATGTAAGAATAAATAAATCTTAAAAAAAAAAAAAAAAAAAGAGTCAAGATCACAGGGGTTTGGAGTAGATTAAAGCTCAAAGTGTAGCCCTCCTACAACTGTGCAGTGAGAACTTTTATTACAACGTCTGAAGAACAGACCCTGAGATTCTAATAGAGCAGGAGCAGAGCTTCAGCCAGCCCTGCAGACCAGTCACCTACCTTGAGTCAGCCCAACCTGACCATCAGGAGATACCATTGGAGAACCACAATGAGCAAAGAGTGACTACTGCAAACATCAGGCTGGGGTTTAAAAACACGTATCTCTGACAGTCTTAGGAACCCCCAACCCTATATTTATTTTTCTTGGTACTTCATAACTGCAAGTTTTGCCATTTAGTGATGTCTCAGTTCCTAAGCCCATCGGAAATATGTGTTTCCTGATGGTCAAGATCCACAGATTGAAAACCACTGCTCCACACATGATTGTAAGATGTAAGATCACAATGCAATACAACAGGAGATCATCAAAGCCAGAAAAGAAACAAAATGAGACAACAGATTAACAGAGAAGGAGCAAGTTTGTCAAGAACACTAAAAAACAGACGAAGACAGAAAGATCAAAGCCACTCTACTTAAGAGAGCTGTGTGGTTGGTACACTCAATGTCTGGACAGTTGGAAATCCAAGGAATCCCTGAATAAACAAAAAAAGATGTGAGGGCAAGAAGCTTCAGAGGAAAAAAGAACTTTCAATTGATTTCATCCTATCATGTAAGGAAAAAAAGACAGAGTGTTGTTTCCAAGAACATACAGTAATACCCTATGCAATGTCTCTAATAAAAATAACTAAAAAGTTTGACAAAGCATTAAAAAAATATATATATATATATCCATTACTGAACTAACATTAAGAACTATCTAAGTCTTGAAACAAAACATAACCAAATTTTCTGCAAGACAGTCTACCAAAGCCAGCTCTTCCCCTCTAACAATGTATAGTCCTGAGGTTTACCCAGGACCACAGAGCAACAGAATACTGCAAAAAACTAAACTCTTCACTATACAGGAAATAACCTCACTAATGTGAAAGAAGGTGACTTTTTAAAACTTGACATTGGGGTCAAGAAAAACCACTTTAAAAGAAGAAAATGCAGAAAGAGCCAGGGCTGTGGTACCACACACCTACAATCATGGCAATAGGGAGAGGGAGGTAGGAGAATCAGGAGTTCAAGGTTAGCCTCAGCTACAAAGCAGGTTTAAGGCCAACCTGGGCTATGAAACTCTAGCTCAAAATAACAAAAAGAAACAGGGGGGAGGAGGGGATCAGAGTAGATAAATGGCAATCAATAGATATATGAATGAGAAGGTGAGAAAAATTGAGAGAATAAGCCAAGTAAAGAAATGTGGCAGAATATCTGGTAAACACAATGTTCCTTAAACTCTCCTAGCAACTTTACATAGGCTGAAAGATTTTTGAAAATATGAAGTTGAAGAGAAAAATTCCTAGAATATATAGCAAAATGTTGATACTCGGTATTTTAAAAGTACAAGTAACATTTTAAAACTGTACTTCATCTAGACCATTCTACAATAACAGAACAATAATTGTATAACAGACTATCTTAAAACTTCTATTTAAACCACTTACACATCCACAGGAATCTGGTCCCCCATTGAAGAGGGAACAAGTCATCCTTACGATTTCTGCCTCTAACTTCCGTAGTCCAGGGAAGATATCTGGATGCAGTGGATTGCTCCACGTGAATTCTCCATAAGCCTACAAAGAAATGCAAGGGGGTATAAGACAGGCTGTTATCCTAAACAAGACAAAATCATGTACTGAGTAAGGTTTTCAGGTATTGGGTCCAACAGTAAGAACTGGAAAAAGCATATGATATATTCCCCAACTTAAAGACCAGAATATAATGTAAGAAACAAGACATGTAAATAAATGATTTTACAACGTGATGAGGGAAGAAATATAAACACAGAAGCATTAAAATTGTAACACCAATAGATAGCCATCACTTTGAAGTTGCACCTTTGCCTGTCACTGTTAGTTGTACAGACCAAATATGCCCTGTGAGGCTCATTTTCTTCATATGCAAGGGGGACTAACAGTATCTACCTTATGGGGTCCTAGCAATAATTAAACATGAAAACGATAGTTTGCCTGTCACAAAGAAGCCACTGCGGTGAGCTCATCTGTCTGCATGTGCTAAGGGACTCCAATGGGGACACTGTGAGCATCCTGAGTGCTCTAAAGGAGTCTGATGAGAGGAACCTGAAGAGATGAATGGAAACTCATCCTATGCAGCAGGAGGGGAAGAAACGGGAAGAGCGTGATCCACGTCGACATGGAAGGGAATGGGGATGGTTAAAGTGATAGGGGAGCTGGGATGTGAGAAACACATCATTCCCACTATGTGAGGACCTGGGCTTCACCTACACTTAATGAAAAGTTTAAACATACTGTTGTGACCATTATGCCAAGAAATAACCAAGTAGAACCTCTAACACCAAGGTGTGTGGGGATTCACAGTCATAACAGATCACAACTTTAACTATAATTTCATATGAGAAATGGGCTTCAAAACTAAGGTTGATTAGAGACGGAAGCAGCTACATCCCATGCTACAGTCAGGCTCAGCTTGTGGAGTGTGCTTTGAGTCAGCCTTGCCCCAACTCCCATATCAAACATTTGCTGTAGTATGGAAAATCTCAAAATGAAGCCCTGCACAGAGGAAGAGACCTTCAGTCCCAGCACCTGTGAGATAGAGGCAGGAAGATCTCTGTGAGTTTGAAACAGCTGGTCTACATAAGCAGTTCAAGGACAGCCAGGACCATGTAAAGACCCTGTCTCAAAAACAAACAGTATCCTCAAATGGCAGGCTAGAAATACAGAGGACACAGCAAAGTCCAGAGGTATAAATGGCATTTCACATTTTCTGAAATCTGAAGATGCATTTGACATTATTATTCACATTTACCGATTTAGGTGAAAAGAAACTTTTGAATCTCTATGGTTTTATTTCAACAGTAAATTTCTCTTACGTGATTATTATTACAGAATGAGATTAAATAGTTAAATGAACTAGGAACTGAATGGCACCCATGCACATAAGCACCCAGGGTTCACCTGCACCAGCAGCTCTGTAAGCTTCGGTTCCCCGCTGTACACAGCTCCTGAGGCTTTCCCTTCTTGCCAGGAACCATCTGCATAAAAAGTTAAGGTCACTTTGTCAGCAAGTAGGCATCACTGGAGACACAGGGATTAATACAGATAGGACAGACAAAAACCTAAAATTCAGGAACCAGACACATGGCTCAGCAGTTAAGAACATGTATTCTTACAGAAGATTAGAGTTCAGTTCCCGGTGCCCATAGCAGGCAGCTTACATCTCCCTGTATTTCCAGCTTAGGGGACTCTTATGGCTTCTGAGGGCATTTGCACTCAAGTATACATATTCCCACATAGACACACACCCACACATATAATTAAAAATAAGTATTTTTAAAAAGAGTAAAAGAGTTGAGTAGAAACTCAATCCTGTTCTTCTATTAAGAACAAAGGGATTTCAGTAATGACTTACCACAGCAAAGGGGATGAAAGGTCATTCATTAGTGCCAACAATTGTAGGAAAAGACAGAAGTGCATCAAGGTTCAATGAAGACCGACAGTAATGTCACCCTCACCCTCAGCTACCTTCTCTCAGCATAAAAGCAGCCCTTTGGGGGCTGGTGAGATGGCTCAGCGGGTTAGAGCACCCGACTGCTCTTCCGAAGGTGATGAGTTCAAATCCCAGCAACCTCATGGTGGCTTACAGCCACCCGTAACAAGATCTGACGCCCTCCTCTGGTGCGTCTGAAGTCAGCTACAGCGTACTTATGAAGAATAATAAGAAATGAATCCTTGGACCGGAGAGACCAACCCGAGCAAACCAGGCTGTCCAGAGCGAGCGGAGCCGGAACGGGACGACCGGAGCAAGCGGGGACGCCGGAGCTAGCAGAGCCGGAGCGAGTGGGGCCGTACGGGGGGCGGTGGGGAGCAAGTGGGGCTGGCCGGAGCAAGCGGGGTCGGAGCGAGCGGGGTCGGAGCGAGCGGGGTCGGAGCGAGCGGGGTCGAGCAGAGCGAGCGGGGTTGACCGGAACAAGGGGAAATAAAAAAAAAAACAAAAGCAGCCCTTTGCCTCAGTGCAGTTCCTGTCCTCAATATGACCTCCTTCTTCTTCAGTAGCTCCCCTCATTGCCCTATCTAGTCACAGGAAGTCACAGGAACTGTTATAAGCAGAGGTGACAGAAAAAGCAACCGTGAAATCTTGCTATACAACCTCCAGCGCTGCAGCCAAGACACAAAGCATGCCAGCGGAGGAGCACATTCATTTCAGACCTGGAAATACACAGTGCAGTAGCCACTTCCTGTGCCACAACTAACATTCAAGAGCAGGCACGGAAGTGACCATGAAAACGAGGCTGAGAGGAGTTCCCCACCAGAGTTCCACTGGGTGTCTCAGAAACATTCTGTTACACCAACAAATCTGAGATGGGGCCTTCAAGACTTTCTGCTACCACAAGGCTGCACCCTATTAAAAGTGGTCTGTGAGAGGGGTGTCACCAAAACACACTAAATGAAAAGTACACAGAATCACCTGCTCTCTAAAGCAGAGTTCTCCATTTCTCACGAGACCAGAAGGCTGGGCAGCAAATGCATAGGCAAAGAAAGCCATGTGTGGGTCCAGTCTGACTTTCAGTCTTTTCTCATAGGACATGGCTGTGTACTACATGTGTCTTAGGCCTGTGGTGACCATGGTCAATGACAGACAGGTACATGGTTTCGTATTCTGCTCTTTTGACTATTCCAAAGAATACAGCACGGGTTATGACATAAAAAAAAAAAAAAAAAAAAAAGGGGCTGGTGAGATGGCTCAGCAGGTAAGAGCACCCGACTGCTCTTCCGAAGGTGATAAGTTCAAATCCCAGCATCCAATGGTGGCTCACAACCATCCGTAATGAGATCTGGCGCCCTCTTCTGGAGTGTCTGAGGACAGCTACAGTGTACTTACATATAATAAATAAAATAAATCTTTAAAAAAAAAAAAAAAAGTAGGAAGGAAGGATGACAGCCTGCATGTGTATGTCTGTGCACACATGTACATGACCCATGTCAGGGAGACCAGAAGAGGGAACTGGAACCCCAGAACTAGAATTACACATTGTTGTAAGCCACCAGGTGGGTGCTGGGAATTGAATCCCAGGCCACAAGAAGAACAGCCAGTGTACTTAAGTGCTAAGCCATCTCTCCAGGCCCTGTCTACTGACCCCTATCACCCTGTGTTCATCTTCTTTGATTTTTTTTTTTTAAATTTTGCTTGTTTTTTGAAACAGCGTCTACATAAGCCCCAGCTGGCCTGATACTACATGACCTAGGGTTGTCCTTGGGCTTGCAGCAATCCTCTTATCCCAGTACTGGGATTACAGGCAGACACTGTTACTCCCAGCTCTGTGCTCATCTCTGGATGGTGGAGTTACAATTTTAACTGTTTTAATTGTCTTCTATGTCTTGAAACAGATATCATAATTTTGACATAAGTCTCTAGCTCATCTATAATATGAAATTTGGCCTTTGAAGTAGAGAATGGATCCTCCTGTACGTGTAGTAAGTGACAAGTGATCCTTGACCTATGCCAACATTAGCCAGTAAGCACGGAGGCGGCACCCCTGGACCAATGCTTACCCATGGAGCTGTATTCCTTGAGTCTCTCCAGAACTTCAGCTGTGCCCATACCCTGAGCAGGCAGAGTTTTCACATAATCCTTGTCCACCTTCAGGAATGGCATGTTCTTGACAAGATCCTTCTTAGCTTTGCTCACCTGTTGTTCGATCTGCAAGGATAAAGAAGAAAAAAAGTTAACTAGAAGGTAAAAGAATGAAATGCAGAAGTAGAAAGGCCATCTCTGAGACCAAGTCAATGGCTTAACACCAGGCACGAATACATACTACTAAATTAGAAGGACTTGTCAAAAAAAAAAAAAAAAGGAAAAGGAACATTTTATCTGTTTAGCCAGCCAGCGTGTGCAATGCCTCTTAGAATTTAAAAAGCCAGCTTTTCTTCTGAAAGTCAAAGATGCATTAAATTTCCCCTTTTCTGTGCTGTGCTGATGTCAGCACTGTGTTGCCCTTGATTTGAACTGGCTGAAGTCAGCTTAGCCTGAGTACAACCTTAGATCCCTGTTGCTGTGTTGGCAACAGCAATACTGTCTGTGATTGATAAAGACAATCATGAAACAGGCCAAGCTACAGTAAAAGGGGAGCCTGGCTGTTGCACAACTGATGAGTAACTTCAACAGGTATTTTAAAAGAACCACAAGTATGGAGGCTCACCGAGTTCCCAGGGTACCCATACAGGCTTCAGAATTGTCGGGATGACTATGCTGTATCTCCTTAAGGGGCTATGGGTAGCCTGACCCATCTGACCCACAACTATGATTTTTTTTCCTGGTTTTTGTTGTTGTTGTTTTTCCGAGACAGGGTTTCTCTGTGTAGCCTGGGCTGTCCTGGAACTCACTCTGTAGGCCAGGCTGGCCTAGAACTCAGAAATCCGCCTGCCTCTGCTTTCCAAGTGCTGGGATTAAAGGCGTGCGCCACCACTGCCAGCTCAACTATGATTCTTTTCCATCCTCATAGCTACACTTTCTGAGCCATTTCTTTTATTCATTTACTTAGTCATTTACTCAGCAACTACTATTACAGGCTAGGAATACAGCCATTAAGAAACAAAACAAAACAAAACAACAACAAAAAAAAACCAAACCAAACCAAACAAACGAAAGGAAAAGCCCTGTGGTACACAGTTTTTGGTTTGTTTTTGTTTTGTTTTATTTTTTTTAAAAAGGCCCTCATCTCACAAAGCTTATTTTTAGCAAGAAAGACAGAAAAGTCTACTAATGGTGCTTAAGAGAGAAACAACAGAGTAAATTGTGGACACAAAATGGTAGAAGCTGCTGTACTTCTGAGACTCTTGGGAGACAAGTGTAAAGAGAAAGGCTATATGTTACAGTGCTGTGGCTTCCACAGTATAGTCAGTAAAGCCCAAGATCTCACACCCACCATTCACATTTTTCTTAATCCTGGCCACGGATGATCAGAATACTAGAGAATCTTCTTATGTATAGTTCTCAGTACAGCCCTGGGAAACTGACTCCTTTAAAGCATGTCAGCACTGTATGCAGGTAGCAATGTCCACCGTACTGGACAATTTTGAGGCATGCTATGGACACAGAGGCTTTTTTTTTTTTTTTTTTTTTTTTTGGTTTTTCAAGACAGGGTTTCTCTGTATAGCCTTGGCTGTCCTGGAACTCACTCTGTAGACCAGGCTGGCCTCGAACTCAGAAATCCGCCTGCCTCTGCCTCCCGAGTGCTGGGATTAAAGGCGTGCACCACCACGCCTGGCCCACAGAGGCATTTTTAAAGTCATGCTATATGCACAGTGTTTATGCAACAGGAATAAACTATGAAAGACGAGTGCTCCTGCGTAGATTATGTTGTTTTAAGAAGGAAAAAAAAAAGACACAAAAAAATTCCACTAGGAAGTATATTAAAATTCACAGCAAATACTAATACTTCCCACTCCCAGTTCTTGCCTCCATTACATTTATTTCAAAATGCAAATGTTTCAAAATGTTGTATGTTTGTTTGCTTTCTGTCTTTTCTACTAAAATGCAAGTTCTATAAGAGGAAGGACTTGGTGCTGCTCAACACTGTATCCCTAACAAAAAAGTAAAAAGAACTAAGACTGAGAAGTACTCAATAGCGGTGTTGAGTAAATAACGAGGCACAAACCCATGTGTGTATGCACACAGGAACTCCCTGGTTCTAAGCCTCAGACTCTGCTTCTGAAAAATAAAGGTCTGACTGGATCACATGGCCTCTAAGCATCTTCAACTCTACAATTTCAAAAATGTAAGAATAGGTTCTGGAATCCTAGCGTTTATTTGTCTCAAAACTTTGAAGGGGCTGGGAATGCAACTCAGCATTGGAGTGCCTGCCTAGCGCGTCTGAGGTCCCATGTTTGATGGTTATCATGACCACAGCCACTGCTATCACCACTGCCACCGCCACTGCCACAACCATGACATCAATGCCACCACCACCATCACCACCACCAAACCTCAATAAAAGGAACATTTTACAGCCGCTAGCAGTCAAGTGCCTGCCTAGCATTGGTAGGTCCTAGATTTGATCTCCAGTACCACCATTACCACCACTACCACCACCAAAGAAGAAAGCTTTCTTTGGGAATGGGGCTCAGTGGTAGAGAGGTACCTGATTTGATTCCCAACTCTGGAAAAATCAACCAACCAATCAGTCAAATCAAATCTTAAAACTAAAGGAGAAAGGTGGAGATATTAAAATCCTAGGGAATAGTAAGGAAGTGTCTGCTCTCCTTTGTGGCACAGTTTATCGTTTTCAGTAGTCTTCCTCCCTCCCCTCCCCATTCACACTCCACCCCCAAATCCCTACCCCCACCCCTTATTCTAGAAGACTCAAAAGTATAGGAAACCCTCAAAGTAAATAAAGCTGGTAAAAGCCATAGAGAAGGTGAGAGACAGGTCAGAGCAGGGCCACTGTGGCTTTGAAGACACTCAGGATTCTATAGGCCTTTCTTATACCTTTCAAGGAGCCCATCCTGCTTATCTCCCCCTTGATAAAGAACAAGGCCCTGAGGAGAAATATCTTATCCCAGTAAGATAGCAAAGAGGACACAGAGAAGAGAGCAACTCTGCTGTAAAGAGGAGCAAAGAGCAAGAAAACAGCCGTTATCTCTTTATGTTTCCAACCCAGGAATCGGGAAACTATTCCCAGAGGCCTACGGGCTTTTGTGAATATAGTTTCCCTGGAACTGGCAAGTTCATTCCTTACCTATGCTCCTCTTCCATGGACCCAGAGTAGACAAAAATGTTTCCTATTTGGCTCTTCACAGAAAATCTGCTAACCCATGATTTAATCCCCAGATGGGTATCTAAATTCAGTTTAGCCAAATATTGTTGTAAAGCACAGAAAAACTTCAGTTGGATTTTCTAATTCCAAGTTATTCCTTAGCAGATTTCTCACCTCTCCTTTGGCCAAATATGTTGAAGAAAGTGCTAACTAAGCCTTAGCCTTTCCAACCCTTTAAGCCATATCTACTGTAGGGCAGTCCATACTATGCACGGAAGGGTTTTACAGCAGTCCAGACTCTGCCCATAGACTCTAGGAGCCTGCTTTCAGAGTTGTCACAACCTAACCAGTTTCCAAACACTGCTAAATCCCCAAGTTTGGCAGACAAAAATCATTCCTCTCCTTTGAGAATACTGATCTAGCAACAATTAGGAAAGATATACAGAGCAAACAGGGAGACAGATTACACCTACCTTACGTCCAATAAATGGCATCTTCCTGATAAGCTTAAATAATTTATTTTTAAACCGAGACCATAAGCCTGCAAGAAACAAATAGTTCTATTAGTCATATGAAACTCCATGAATATAACTTACCAGTTAACAGACAGCAATCATTCAGTTGTCTCTTAACAACTTTACTTCCTCCAGAGGGAGAGTTTCTTTCAATTTTTTTTATAAAAACCTTTTAATTTTTGAGTAATATATTTATATGGCCCAACTTTTCAGTAAGTAGACACATGCAGTAATGTTTCTTCTCCCTCATTTCCTTCCACCCAGATCTCATCCTGCCCTTGCATAAGTTTTTTTTTAAACATAAGTTTTTCCAGTTTGATGTATTTATCAGTAACAACAAAAATAAACTCTCATTTATTTCTTGCCTTTACTAAAGAAGTAGTATAGCCTACTACTGTACTAGACCTTGTTTTTCCACTCACTAATATTAAAGATTGGTATTTCCTCATTCATTCCGGTCTGTGTATTTAAGGTAAGAGTAGATGTGTGCCGTGTTCATATATATGCCAGTGTGCATGCACGTGTGCATTCCATTTAAGAAAAGTTTCATAATCTATTTAACCCTCTCCCCACTGCAGGACACATAGGTTCATCTAAATTTTTACTATTAAACCATGCTAAAGCCGGGAGTGGTGGCGCAGGCCTTTGATCCCAGCACTCGGGAGGCAGAGGCAGGCGGATTTCTGAGTTGGAGGCCAGCCTGGTCTACAAAGTGAGTTCCAGGACAACCACGTTCTATACAGAGAAACCCTGTCTCGAAAAACCAAAAAAAGAAAAAAAAAAAAAAACATGCTAAAAATAATGTTTTAATACACACTATAAAAGTATATCCATGGAATGAATTCCCAGAAGCAGAAGTGCCAGTCAAATGACACATATATTCCAGAGTTCTTGACCTTCCCAAGGTTTCCAAATGTCCAGATGTCTTTCTATCCCCAAAACTAGTGTCTGTAAAACAACACTGACCCAGACATTTTCTAGACCTAAAAGGAGTTTGAAAATCATGCACATCAGAGTCCACTTTCAGGCAGCTACAAAGGACAAAGAATTCTGATCCTGTCAACTACAGTAATTATAAATCACCAAGCTGGAAGGACACTTGGGCATTCCTACTGCATACACTTCCACTGACCCCGGCAGCAACATTTTAAGGCGGGGCTAAAAGGCTTTACAGGTTATCTATAGCAGGCATGAAAGGCGACCAAGGATCGGAGAATTAGAACTTGTTGAAGGCACAGATCAGAGCAGTGAGAGAGTAGTCCAGGACTCCTGCAACTCTACATGGCCTCAAATGCACTGTAGAGATTGTTTTGTCATCCAGGTCTATCAGCCTAGAAGACCCCAGACCAACTTTTCTCTGAAGCATGAACTGAGTAAGACCCTTTGCTGCAATCCTAAGGGATTTGGTAGGGCACCACGCTAGCGTGGTGCCACACAGGTATGTCTACTCCCTCAGCTGGTACTCAGCAAGGCCCGCCTGCATCCTTGCTTTACTGTGCTTGCTTAGGTAGTACTGGCCTTCTACTACTGAGTCCTATCAACACTGTACGTCCTGCTGTAGTGATCTGAATAGGAATGGCCCCACAGGCTCATGTGTTTGAATGCTTGGCCCACAGAAAATGGCATTATGAAGAGGCGTGGCCTTGTTGGAGCAAGTGTTTCACTGCGGGGGTGGGCTTTGAGGTAGGTCTCTTATGATTAAGCTATGCCCAGCATGGCAGTCTCCTGCTACCTGTGAATCAAGATATATAACTCTCTTCTTCTCCAACACATGTCTGCCTACACACTGCCATGCTTCCTGCCATGGCAATAATAGACTAAACCTTTGAAATTGTAAGCCATGTTTTTCTTTATTAAGAGCTGTTGTGCAATGTGTCTTCACAGCGATGGAAACCCTAACTAAGACAGCTGGTGACAGAACCACTGAGACCCAGACTATGATGAAGCACAAGAAGAGACACTAAAGTCGCTCATTTTGGGGCACTATTTTGTTTTCAGAATATTTTCTTCTAGACATTGTAATATTGAACTAACATTCTTTTTACATGAATTAATAATATCTTTTTTTTTCTGTATTAAAAATTCTTCTGGGCCAGTAAGATAGTCAGACCTGCTGTCTGACTACCTGAGTTCAATTTCAGGAACGTGACACCCGAGTTGTTCTGACTACATGAGTGCTGTGGCAACATACACACAGCATATATGTACCATACATACACACCTCCCTAATAAATAAAATAAAAATTTTAAATTTCCTACTGAATGTGGTGGCACATGCTTTTAATCCTAGTGCTTGGGAAGAAGCACAGGCAGGCAAATTCTGTAAGTGCAAGGCTAATCTGCTCTACAGAGTGAGTCCCAGGCCAGCCAGGGCTACATGAGACCCTTGAAAAAAAGAAAAAGAAAAAATTCTTTTAACATATTTTGGGGAGGGGCGCACTTGTCACTTGTGGAAGTCATAGGACTAGCCTTCGGCAGGTTTAAGTTCCAGAGACAAACCTCTCCAGTGTGGGTCACACCCTCAGCGTCTAGCAAAAGACAGACCTGCTCCTTTTGCCAATCCTTCTCAGCCACTGGAACCTAGAGTCTTTGGCCTCTACAGTAGATTAAGGCCAGTGGCTCTCTTGAATCCTCTAGGCAGGCTGTGAGCACATAATTGGGACTGCTGAAAGACCCAGCTTCAGACTGAATAGCTACTAGAGTCTCAGCTTTCTAATGTAAACAGTCATTACTACTCACTCCCTATCACATATGCCGATCTAATGAATCTTTCATAATATGTATTCATTGGTCCTGTTCCTCTAGGAACCCTGACAAATATAATTGGTATGCTCGAGTAGCAAGATTTTAATTGGTCTCAATGGCTTGTTCATATTGTATAAAAGTTTCCTATGATGAGGACAGGCTCCTTTTTAATAAAAATATATATTAAAAGCTAAAATGGCTTGGAGTCCAACTGACAAAGACTTAAACAGAATACCTTCCTAATATAATGGTTTTGGGTAGTTTTCAGATGGACTGTTCAGGGTCAGCAAGTAAGCAGGCACCAGCACCCAAGACGGTTATGTTTCTGCTACAAGTTCAGCAAAGTGCATAACACAGCCAGCTGATAACTATCTAATTATGAAAATGCTAAGGTAATAAATGTTAACTAGCTCAGCTTGACCATTATGCAATACATACACACTTCAAAACAACATGTTCTAAATAATATTTACAGTTAAATAAAAATTTTAATTTAAAGTAAATACCTAAAGTTAATTCTAACAAACAAGTAAGAATGTCAACAACTCTAACTTTAGTCTAGTTTTATAAATATACAATCTTAAAATGGAAAAGTACCCAGAATGGTGATTTTAGGGCTTAGGAAAAATAAGAAATGGAGACTTTGATGTTTTCTGGGTTTTGAGACAGTCTATATAGTCCAGGCTGGCCTCAAACTTACAATCCTCCTGCCTTAGCTTTCCAAGGGCTAGGGGTTCAAAGTTGCACCACCATGCTTGGCTCAGGAACTGTTTATCTGTTCAAAGTTCAATTTGAACTAAAGAGAAAATTCTGAAGATAGAGACTATATAACAATGTGAATATTAGTTAAATGTGAATGCCACTAAACTGAAGACTAAAGTGAGTAAAATGAGAGGCTGAAAAGTGATAGAGTACTTCCCTGGTACGTACAAGGTCTGATATCTGATTCCAGCATGTCCCCTCCTAAGCTTAAAGGGGTAACATAAGGCATGAATGTGGTGCACTGACATATGTATATGTATGGTAAAACACCTTTACACATAAAATATAAAATAAAATTTAAAAGGCAACATACATGTGTGTGTGTGTGTGTGTGTATATATATATATATATAGTGTGTGTGTGTATGTATATATGTGTATATATATATGTATATGTATATACATACACACACACACACACACACACACACACATATATATATATATATATATATATATATATATATATATATATATATATATATATATATATATATATATATATATTCACAGTAAAAAAGAAAAGAAGTCAGACATGGTGATACACACCGACACATCTTAGCACTCACGAGGCACAGACAGGAGCACCACTCAAGCTCTAAGCAAGCCTGGTCTATGTAGTAAGACTCTAAACCAAGTTAAAACAAGACGAGGCCAATGAGCTGGGTGAAGGGGGGTTGGGAGAGGAGTGAAAGACACTTTCTGGATAAGGGGTACTCCTGAACAGGCAACTAAAGCTGTAGCCACATATAAACCAGAAGCTGAAGTAAAAGGCCAGTCTCAGTCTTGTCAAGAGTGTAGGAGAAAACCAGGTGAGGATGAGGAACAGAAACTGAAGACCATGTTTTAAAGCTACGGTGAACTATAATTTGAGATAGTACAGTCATATCTCATGTCCACTTTAATTAAACAGCTCTAAGGCTGTGGAACTTGTCTCTCTGCTGTCATGTTTTGCAACATTTACTTTGCTGTAGCTTTAATGCTACTAAAATCGCTCAATGGCTGCATGATAAAAAGATAAAAACTACTTGGTGGTGGTAGCACACACCTTAATCCCAGCACTTGGCAGGCAGAGGCAGGTGGTTCTCACAGTCCAAGGCCAGCTTTTGGTCTACAGAGCTAGCAAGTGCCCCCAACAGATGATGCCACCAAGGAAGTGAAACAATGGAGAAATATCAAACAAGTAAAAAATGGTTAGATTTTTCTTCAGTTATTTACTTCTTCTCCCAAGGAAGTTACTCAAGATATCAGCAGTGTGGGGAAAAGCCAGGGAGTATCACAAAATAGCCACTGCTCACATCTACTATTTAGATCTGAGTATAATCAAACAACTTCCCAAACACTGCCTGTAGGGAGAAAATAATTCACAGCGTCATGGTCATAGTCACCTAAAGGTGTAGGTGGGAAAGTGATGGGTGTGCAGGAGCTGTTTATACCTTAGGAAGGGTGTAAGCCTCAGCAGTCCCTAAGAAACAGTGTTGTTCTTCCCAAGTCCATCTGACAAGTCAGTACTACTGTCCCTTAGCAGAAGTTAACTCCAAAGGAAAAAGGGTCATGCATTACTTATGCAGACATCCCAGAGGCCACTTGGCAATCAAAGTCCTTAAAATTTTTCACAGTTAATAAATCAGGGTGTAGGGGCTGGTGAGATGGCTCAGCGGGTAAGAGCACCCAACTGCTCTTCCGAAGGTGATAAGTTCAAATCCCAGCAACCACATGGTGGCTCACAACCATCCGATCTGGCTCCCTCTTCTGGGGTGTCTGAAGACAACTACAGTGTACTTACGTATAATAAATAAAATAAATCTTTAATAAATAAATAAATAAATAAATAAATAAATAAATAGATAAATAAATCAGGGTGTGGCTGGGCGTGGTGGCGCATGCCTTTAATCCCAGCACTCGGGAGGCAGAGGCAAGTGGATTTCTGATTTCGAGGCCAGCCTGGTCTACAAAGTGAGTTCCAGGACAGCCAGAGCACACAGAGAAACCCTGTCTCAAAAAACCATAAATAGATAGATAGATAGATAGATAGATAGATAGATAGATAGATAGATCGGGGTCTATTTCCCGCTCAAATAGATTTTAAAAGGCAGAACCAAACCAAAAGAAATGCTTCCAACCCACTAGTCATGAGATTCCAGTCTACCTTTATAGAAGGAATAGTATACTTACTCTCTGGCTGGAAGATAAGCTCATACACCCAGACTATCAGCAGAGTACACAGGACACTCCAGGCAATGAGCTGCCAGGGCTCATATTTGGTACAATATCCATTCACATAATTCTTGGCTTTTGTGGAATATGCTTCCAAAATCTCCAAATAAGGCTCAAAGTCCTTCTAGAAACATAAGAAAAACAGAAACATTACATTCAGAGAAAGTAAGTCTGCTCTTGGTTTGTTCAATTCTCATTTTTCAAGGGCAAAGCTGTTACTCAAGATGAGGGCTCCACCTCAGCAATAATCTTATCATCTTCTACAGCCCTCAAAGTTTATACACCAGTCCATATGATAGGACAGTGTGGACTTTGATACCACGTTGATTTGCTTGTTTTGTAAAATAAGAGGACTAATCTAGATCAAGTCCCAGTGAGCTGTCACCTTTATCTCACTGCTGGTATTCCCAACAGTTCCGCTCTGTAACCAATCCTCAGAGTGGCAACTTTTCTCTACTCTCTTTCAATTTCCCCCTTCTCTATTCTCTATTCTCTAAACACAATAGTTCGGTATGGACCCAGACTGTGACTATTTTAGGTGCTGTGGCAGTGCACTGTGTGCTAAGTTTCCTACACAGCTTAACTATATTATATGAATGCTGAAATCTTTCATATAATTGCTGTATCACAAAATACTCTTTCTAGCCAACAATCTGAAATGTAAAAATCAAGTTCATGCAAACAATCCCAGCACTCAAGAGTCCAGAACAGTACCACCGTTCAGGGGCCAGCCTAGACAACATAATGAGACTTGGTCTCATTAAAAAAAATCATTCTTGGTTCACAAAGCCAAATTCAACTATGAGGTTACTGTTGGCTAATCCTGCTCTAAAAACTCACTTACCTACTGGGAGTCTGTCATGGTATATTACTATTACTGTATCCCACATAGTATCTGAGATGAAGAAGAAGAAGAAGAAGAACAACAACAACAACAACAACAACAAAAATCTCATCTGTAAACTTACCAGAATCAGTCAAAATCTCTCTGGGATTGACCCTAGGACCTCCTTTATGAATGCCAGGTCCAGGTAAATGTTCTACCACTGAGCAATTTTGAGATAGTATGACTAAGTTGCCAGGCTAGTCTTCAACTTTATAGGCAAAGCAGCTCTCAAACTTAATCCTCTTGCCTGAACTTACTAAGTAGTGAGATTACAGAATGGAGCTACTGGGTCTGGCCAGGAGATCTCACTCTTGAAAATTCATCTCTCCCTTTAAGTTTCTGTCAAGAATTAATTTGTGATAGGCTTATCGAAACCTGACTTGCAGTCTACTCATCTATTTATCTCCCTGACTACAAAGTTGGGTAGGGCTTTTAAGACTGTTCTTTTTTGTTTTGTTTTTTTAAAGCTCTGTCCTTATCCCTACTTACTAAGCCAGAGTGTTTTTAAAAGCTTAGTTCATTTGGATAGTTTGTTATTCACTCAACATTTTTATGGCAACAAGGTGGCATAAATTTTGGTAAATGCATAGTTCCTTATTCCCAGTGAACTTATAACCTAAAGGAGAATGTATCTACATTTTAAATTATTTTCTGTGCTTTATCTGCACATGTATCAGTATATCTCATACATGCCTTGTGCCAGAGGAAGTCAGAAAAGAACATAGGATGCCCTGTAATTGGAGTTAGAGATGGTTATAAATTACTATGTAGGCACTGGAAACTGAACCACAGTCCCTTGTAAGAAAGTGCTCTTAGCCGGGCATGGTGGCACGCGCCTTTAATCCCAGCACTCAGGAGGCAGAGGCAGGCGGATTTCTGAGTTGGGGGCCAGCCTGGTCTACAAAGTGAGTTCCAGGATAGCCAGGGCTATACAGAGAAACCGTCTCGAAAAACCAAAAAAAAAAAAAAAAAAAAAAAAGTGCTCTTAATTAAGCCATCTCTCCAGCCCCTATACTTTTGTATATACATTTTATGCATCCATATATGTGTGTGTGAGTGTGTGTGTGTGTATATATATATATATATATATATATATATATATACACACACACACACTCACACACACACATATATGACAAAAAGTCTTCAGAGGAAAATGTACAGAAAGGGGCTAATGTGTGCATTGGGCTAGCTAAACTTGAGTCTGTGAGAAAGCCAGCAAGCAATACGTCTCCATGGCTTCTGTTTCAAGTTCAGGCCCTAACTTCCATTAACAATACACTGTGACCTGGAAGTATAAGCCAAATAAGTCCTGTCCTTTCCTAAGATGCTTTTGGTCAGTATTTTATCATAGTAACAGAAAGGAAACAAGAACAGTAACTTTTCAGCTATGAGAATTTGTGGAATGAGAATAATTCAAATGATTCCAAACTTTCAAGTTTGAGAGATCAGTTAGGTGGTATACCAGTAACTATGGTAAGACTAGAAGTAAAAGAAAGGTAAAGTAGTAAGAGGATGTTTTGGGAAAAAAAAACAAACAAAAAGACGGTACTGATTTGAGATCTGTTCTTCTTGGGTATCTATTATTAAGAACTCAAAACCTAGCTGGGGGGTGGTGGCGCACACCTTTAATCCCAGCACTCAGGAGGCAGAGGCAGTCGGATTTCTGAGTTCGAGGCCAGCCTGGTGTACAAAGTGAGTTCCAGGACAGCCAGAGAAACCCTGTCTCGAAAAACCAAAAAAGAACTCAAAACTTCACAAATAGAACAGATAATTAACAAGTCTTTCTTGAAGCTGCTATGGGTTAAATGCTTAGATTCCCCCTCAAAATTTCTGCTGATTTCAAACCCTGGAACCAGTTTTATCAGGAGGTAAGAACCCTCAGAGGTTATAAAGTCATAGAGGAGCCTCCATGAGTACAACTGGTCCCCTTACAAAAGACAGACCTCAGAGAATAAGCCTGCTCCTGTTTTTGTTTTTGTTTTTGTTTTGTTTTCTGAGACAGGGTTTCTCTGTGTAGCCCTGGCTGTCCTGGAACTCACTCTGTAGACCAGGCTGGCCTCGAACTCAGAAATCCGCCTGCCTCTGCCTCCCAAGTGCTGGGATTAAAGGCATGTACCACTACTGCCCGGCAAGCCTGCTCCTTCTAAGTGAGGTCATTGCAAAAAGACACTGCTTAGGTACCCCTTGTATGAACTCTCTTTTGAGTGCCACCTTCTAGGAATGGGCTCTCAATTTATGTTGCCTTGATCCTCAGACTTTTGAGCCTCTATAACTGTCAGAGAAATAGGTTTGTTGTTTATAAGCCAATCTATTTAAGGCATTATCCTACAGCATCTCAAATAGACTAAAACAATACCTTTAGTAATTGGATTAATAATAGGCAATTAACATTAGGCAAGTTTTAGGTTCCCTGAGGGCTACCCATGGAAACTGCTTATCTACAACAGGTGGCCATTCCCCAGAGTCCACTGTTGCTATCAACAACTTCAATCCGACAAAGCAATAGCAATTCCAGCAAAAAATTGGGGAAGGTCAAGAGTCTATCACCATCAAAGGGATGCTCCGATTTCCAACAGAGAAGACTCAGGTCAAAGCTGTGATCAAAGCACATAGTTAAACAATGTGCTATAAGTGGTGGTACTAATTCCTAATTCACATAGAAATTACATTTTTAGTGATTCAAAGATGACATTAAAGGCCAATTCTTCATGGCAGTGAATGAAAAATAACAGAACATTAAAGACAAAGCAAAGGACCAGGAAATGAAAAGCAAATGTTCAAAAGCCTCAAATATAGTATGAAGACAGTGCTCATTAACTCAGTTACAGAATTAAATTCAGCAAGAACATATTTTCTTGGTGACTGTGCTGATTCTTCCTCTTAAGATTATTTTAAATCTTCATGTGCACACCTGAAAAGGCCAGAGACATCACATCCCTCCAAGTTACAAGTGGTTGTAAACCACTCAATGTGGGTGCCGGGAGCAGAACAAGGGGTCCTTAGTGCTCTTAGCCCTTGGTTATCTCTCTAAGGCCAACTGTGTTGGTTCTTAGGAAGACAATGGGAATCCTGGAGTTCTGTAAATTCTCTATCTCCAAAGACAGAATAATAACAAAGTAAAACAGGTCATGACAAGTTTTGGGGGTAGGCAACCAAGTGATCATGGAAATTACTTTTGGCTTCATCTTAATGGGTTTTCACAAACAGGCTCACTCCCCTATGAAGAAGCATCTCACCACAAGGACAGCCCATTGAACAGTTTTGTGGAATAGCCTAGCATTATCTCCTTGGGAAAAAAGGTAGCTCCTTTGGGTCTTGAAAACAGAACAAGCCCCAAGTTGGGTCCTGATGCAATACTCCAACATAGAATCTAGGAGCTAAAGGGAGCCTTAGTGATCAAGTACAACATAAACATTCTGACTTTATAAGCAGAGGCCCCATGGGTTTAAAATGATGTGCTTATGTTCCTACACACAGGCTTGGAACAGAATAAAAGGCCAGAAGCCTAGGTTTTTCAAACTCAATATTCAAACCTCTTTCCCTCTCTCTGTAGTTATTGCAGTTCTGGGGATTGAATCAAAATCTCCTTGCATACCAGGTGTAGACTTTACCATTGAGCTACAACCCTAACCTTTCTAGTCTTCTTTCAATACTCAGTGTCCCTGGGCAAATCACATAGCACACTGCATTCAATAGTACCTCAAGAGCTTTCTGTTTATAATTTATGTTCAGGACAGACTCTATTTTAGCTATACGGTACCATTCACATCTAACAAAAGTTGTAATTAGTTGTATTATGACCTAACCACCTACCAATATCCACTGGCACAAGACTCTAATAAGGGCTAATAACCTAAAACCAGAGTTGAGAAACTCTGGATAGGAAAGTTGACAATCTTCAAGATGTTAGGATCCCTGGACTCATTATAAGAAATCAACATACCAATTTCCACTGGTATTTATAACCTTGAAACTGCAGGTGATAGGGGCTGGAGAGATGGCTCGGCGGTTAAGAGCACTGACTGCTCTTCCAGAGGTCCTGAGTTCAATTCCAAGCAACCACATGGTGGCTCACAACCATCTGTAATGGGATCCGATGCCCTCTTCTGATGTGTCTGAAGACAGCTACAGTGTACTCATAAAAATAAAATAAATCAATCTAAAAAAATTAAATAAATAAAGAATGTATGGAGGTTCCCTGTTGGAAACCTTTAAAAGAAAGAAAGAAAGAAAGAAAGAAAGAAAGAAAGAAAGAAAGAAAGAAAGAAAGAAAGAAAGAAACTGCAGGTGATCAGCTCTGCATGTGGAATATTTCACCCCCAAAATTCCCTTTTCTGTCCTAAAAAGTTCTAAGCCCCAGCACCTAGGCACAGTCTCCATTCCACTGTTGTCCTTTATAGTTAGGATTTAACTAAACAGATTTAAGGACAATCTGTTTCTGCAGTGATCTATTATTTTCATATTGCCTCAATCAATCCCGATCTAACACTTAACCCCTACTACTGTCTCCCACAACTAACTATTTGTTTTTAAATAATGGAACATAAACTAAGATTGCATGGTCAAAATTAAAGTACACATAAGCTAGCTACCTCTCAAATTGCCTGTTTGTCTGAAAGCACACATCTGGACGTAGCTGAGACATCAGGCAGAGAGTAAATTGATCACTAATCCAGGAAGACATTCAAATGGTAATGATTTTCTTGATCACTATAGATTACTACTATAAAATTAGAGTTTTGGAAAAGCTACTTTCCAACAGAAAGTTGATCCTTACACCACAGTACAATGTCTTCTTTGAACTTCTAATATGCTAAATATCTAGCATGCCTTGATTCAGTCATTTCTTATGAGTCAGTCACTGCCAAATTGCATTAGCCTAGGGGCATTGTGATTTAGTCTGACCTGAAGCAAAGCACTAAACCCAGCGAGGGAGATCAGTTCAAATGTTTTAATTCATAGTCTTCCAGTGCTAGTAAGAATACAAATAAGTAGGATATTAACCTCCTATCTGCTAGAGTGTCTGAAAGAGCAACTTTACCATGTTAGGAATTCAACACTTAATTCAACTATAGTGAAATAATTATAATACTTATATCCTTTAGAACATGTGTTCCACAAGATCCTAGAATTTTCACATCTTTACCACATAAGCTGTGCAGGGCACAATGGCTTCAGACTGAATATGGAAAAGAAAGGTCAGTCATTTGAACTCTGTATACTCAACTGACAAGTCACAAGTCACCATATCACAGGTCATCAGAGCAGATCATGTCCTTCACAAGCAAAGATACTGAGATCCAAGGATCATATTGCAAAATAGGCTTGGGGGTTGGGGGAGGATACAAGCCTGTTTCATTTTTTATTTCCTATCACCTGTTCTTCAGAATCAGTGGTGCAAACCAGAAGATCCATTGGTTCAACACTTGCAGTTCTCATAGCTTCTCCCATCTCACTTATCTAACCTAATGGCCAAAGCAAGGACCCACAGCTTCACTACCCCGGCTCCCAAACCAAGATGTTTAATACTACCAAATGGCCAGAATGGTATCTACACAAGACAAGTACTCTGCATATGACTTTCTCAAACTGCAAACTTACACACCTGCTACCTGCTTCTAAAAGAAATGGCAATTAATTCAGAAAGTGCTCTGGGGACTAGAGAAATAGCTCAGCAGTTAGGAAAGCTTGCTGCTTGCAGAGGAACCAGGTTCAGTTCCCAGCAACCACATATGGTTGTTGCTGACAGTCAAAAGTATGTAACTCTAGTTTCAGGAGAGAAGGCACTCTCTTCTGGCCTCCACAGGTACACATGTGATGCACAGATATCCATACAGGCAAAAATCAGCCAGATAAAAAATTTTTTTTTTTAATTATTGACTTCAAAGTCATAAAAAGTTACTATTTAAAATAATCTCAAAGCCCATATATTCTAATCTTCATTTCAATAATGAAGAAGTTAAGGCTCACAAACTAATCTTTAAATGTGTTTCCCCTCAGCTCAAATCCACATAAGAATAACTTCTTATTCACCACTCTCTACTAAACCAATGGAGTACATCAATATTACCTAAGGACCATGGTTCAGAATACTCCACTAGAAGTTACCTTAGTGCAGAAGGCCCAGAAACACTGATTTCCCAACAGGAGGACAAGTTCAAGACCAGCCTGGGCAACTTAGTGAACTCTGTCTCAAAATAAATTAATAAAAACAGAAAGGTGAGAGAGCTGAGACAGTAGTTAAGTCAAACAGAACACTTGACTAGGCCCAGGTTCAATTCCTGGTACAAAGGAAGGGTAAGGAGAACAAGAGGACCCTTTCCCCATCTCTTTCTTTTTTAACTCTCTCTCTTTTTTTTTTTTTTTTTGAGACAGGGTTTCTCTGTATAGCCCTGGCTGTCCTGGAACTCACTCTGTAGACCAGGCTGGCCTTGAACTCAGAAATCTGCCTGCCTCTGCCTCCGAAGTGCTGGGATTAAAGGTGTGCGCCACCACCGCCCGGCTCCCCATCTCTTTCTTTTTAGGGAAATAGCAAACAACCCGCTTATATTACTGAGACCCAACTATCCAGCTCTTGAGAAGGAAGGAAAATAAATTCGCCAAGTTTCCTCAAGAAGTACTAAATCTGCCATATCAATCCACCAGGTCATATTGATCAGGTCAACTAGATCAACTGTCCCTAAATTTATTCCTTGGACAGATACTAGAGAAAATTTGAATCTTTACTTTGAAATCCTGCAAAGAAAGGGATAGAAGTGACAGAGCCCTTGCCTTAGCATAAAGCCCTACGTATAACCACTAGTATAAGAAAAACTACTTGGCAAGAAATAAATCATTACCACCCATTTTTATTACATAGTGCTCATCTCATGAAAAAGGCACAGATAGCCAAGGTGTTAGGCCCCTCTCTCCCCTCTGGCAGCTTCCTCAGAACTCAAGAGTTCTTTACTGACTGTCCAGCCAGAGAAAATAGGGCTTAGAAAATTAGATGAGGCTTTGCATCCTCAAAGATGCAAAGGATCAAAGATGGGGAAATAATAATATGAATAATAATAATATAATAATATATAATAATATGTTGTTATTTAAGGATGTTATCAAAGGATGGGGAATTTAGAGAGCAGCCTATGCTAGAAGAATGTGAAGACTGTTAACTCTTTGAAATACCAGCCTATAGGAAAAAGAAGGCAAAAAATTTCTCACAATGGGGGACTTTAAAAACCACTGCTGGGTGGTTTTAATCCTAGTACTTTAATCCTAGTACTCAGAGGCAGGCGCAGGTGGATCTCTGAGTTCAAGGCCAAAGGAAGAGAGAAGAGGAGGAAGAAGAGAAGGAAGAAAGAAAAGGAGGAGGAGAACAACAACAACAAAGCAAAACCAAGGCCCTTTTGGAAGGGTAAGATGTAGCTGCTAGAGTTTCCAGATTTTAATAAGGTCTACAAGATTAGGTTTTAGTTGCTGCGCCTAGAGATTGAGTTACCATTGTTTCTGAACTAAGTTTGTGTTGTGTTTTCCTTCACATGGTGGCTCATCTGGGTTCAAGAGAGAAAGGTTATGGTGTCAAAGCCTGGGTTTGCCTGATATGCACCACAAAGGTTGTGGAGGATTTGAAGCAGGGCTGGTGTGGTAGTGACCCAACAGTGGGAACCTATCGAGCTGGGTGGAGAGATTGTAGAGTTCTGAGTCAGAGTCTCCACAAAATAAAAACAAGTCAGCCATTGCCTACCAGTGCATAGCCAGCCAGCCAGTCCATCTGGGCAAAGGCACAAGTGCTTCTTTAATATTTCCTCCAACAGATGGCAAACCAGCTTATTGGGCAAGTAAGTATCCACTCGAAATTTAAGATTGTTAGCCTGAGAGTTAGAGTGGGTTTTTTTTTGTTGTTGTTTTTTTTGTTTTGTTTTGTTTTAAAAGAAAGTAATGCTAAAACCAGCCACCTGGACTTAATCAAACTTTGAAACAAACTCTAGCAGCCCTGCGGTCCCCTGCTGTGGGGAATTAGAGAGGGGGAGAAGGGGAGAGGTGAGAGAGAGGGTAAAGGAGAAGGAGAGAGGGGAGAGGGGAGGGAGAGAGGGAGGGAGGGAGGGATGGAGGGGGAGAGGGGAGGGAGGGAGGGAGGGAGGGAGGGGAGGGAGGGGGGAGAGAGAGAGAGGGAGGAAGTTAGTTGCCCAGCTAGAGAGATGGCTCAGTAGTTAAGAGCACTGACTGCCCTTCCAAAGGTCCTGAGTTCAAATCCCAACAACCATCCATAATGAGATCTGATGCCCACTGACAGCTACAGTGTACTTATAATAAATCAATCTTTGGGCTGGAGCAAGAGGGCTTGGAGCAAGCAGAGGTCCTGAGTTCAATTCCCAGCACCACATGAAGGCTCACAACCATCTGTACAGCCAGAGTGTACTCATAAACATAAAATAAATAAATAAATCTTAAAAGAAAAAAAGAATGAAGTTTCCTACTTTTTAGGGCAGAGGGATTGAACTGTGAATTTAAAATTGAGATTATTTGCTTTTAGAATAGATTTATATACAGATTCTGTCCCAATCACGTGGGGAATTTCGCCTGTGGTTCAGAACTAAGATAGGAAAAATTAGTTACTGACTCCAGAGAGTGCAGTGCTAATCATTGTCTGCTTGGATCAGGTATTAATTATTTATGTCTATGACTCCAGGTAGAGAGATCAACAGATAGATGGTATAACAAGATGGCTGCTCTAGGCAGAGAGCCATACAGTAAGAGAGTATAAAGATATATTGCTCTACTACATCTTACAGGATACTCAAATTCTGTCTAATGTGGGCTCCACGGGAATTTTGGGTTATTATCCTGCATGGCAAAATAGAAAAGGCCTAAGAATAGGCACATACAGTATTTTGATTTACTTCATTTGTTTTGGATTGTTTTAACTTTTAAAATGGGTGTGATGTTGAGTTTTGTGGTTATATTATTCCTCTGGGAGAGGTCAAAATAAAGGTTTTTCTGGTTACTGGCTCAAAGATATGCTGAATTAGGAGAAAGGTTTTTAGTGCATCTATACACCTTTCACAGTAATATGGATCAGATTTGATAGAGGGAGACTCCCTGAAGAACTAGATTCCAGAGAACCGAACAAAAAGGTTATCTTGATGACACTAAAATTTTGTTTTGAGATTTATATTACAGAATATACAACCTATTGAGTCTCCTAGTCAAGCATGCTGAGTTAACCTGCCTGAACTCCTAATGTCTTGGACTTTCAGCCGGTTCCAGTCAGGACATAGACATCAGAGACTAATACAATTGTTGGCGTGGCCTTCTTAAGGCCAACCAACTATCCTATATTCCCTACCCTTTCTCCCACCCCTTCAGAATATCTCATCGCCCATATTCAGCTTGAAGAAGTTATGAAGAGTCGTTGACCCAGTTCCCTGGGCTTTGGGGCTGGAGGTGGTTATTATAGGTTGTCTTTCTAGGGAATGTAGAAATGGTCATAATTGGAACAGGGAGGGATAGATAGAATTGATTGCATCGCCATAATCTCATGTGGTAGAAATCTTTTAATTGTTACTAAGTTGAAGTCATAGTTTCTTATTTTGGTAAAGAATTTATTTTGATGCAAAGGTTTTCATTGGTATGAATTTCTTCTACTGATACTAAAAATTTTAAAGTATAGGGCTTAGACCTAGTCCTTCTATTACTGTTATTATAAACTGATCTGAGATGGTTAAGCCTGTGAGTTAAGGGCCAAACAGGAAATTCATGGCTCTGAGTTTATTGTTAGGGTGTTTTCAGAGATTTTAACTAGAAATAGCTGAGAGTAGTGTACTGACTGGTTTTATGTGTCAACTTGACACAGGCTGGGGTTATCACAGAGAAAGGAGCTTCAGTTGGGGAAGTACCTCCATTAGATCCAGCTGTGAGGTATTTTCTCAATTAGTGATCAAGGGGAAAAGGCCCCTTGTGGGTGGGGCCATCTCTGGGCTAGTAGTCTTGGTTCTGTAAGAGAGCAGGCTGAGCAAGCCAGGAGAAGCAAGCCAGTAAGGAACATCCCTCCATGGCTTCTGCATCAGCTCCTGCTTCCTGACCTACTTGAGTTCATGTCCTGACTTCCTTCAGTGATGAACAGCAATGTGGAAGTGTAAGCTGAATAAAACCCTTTCCTCCCCAACTGCTTCTTGGACATGATGTTTTGTACAGAAATAGAAACCCTGACTAAGATAAGTAGTTAACGAGAACAGTCCAGATTACTTTACATAGATGGTTTTCAAAAACGTCAGAAATCCACAGATTGTGACATTTAATGTTATATATTCACTTGTTGAGACAAATCTGCTCCAGACAGCATTCCCTTTCTTGGATCCAAAGAAGAAATTGAGCATCAGTGGTGTTGCTCCAGTTGTGGCGAGACAGCCACTAAGCAAGAATTGCCTCATTTAATCTACAGACAAAATACTGTCCAGAAAAAGAACACATTCTGCGGAATAGTCTACTGATAATCTCTGCCAAGACGGGGTAATCAGCCCTTCAAAATTCTGCATTACAAAAGTCTGTCAGATGATCCTGGGCCAGAAGGCTGAAGACCGATGCTCCAATATTTTGAAGTATAAGAACTGTCCAGGTGATCAGCACTCTCTATAACTGGCTAAGTTTTGGAAGTTATATTTTATGCTTCTAATACAAGTAATATTAGTTGTTCTTGGATTTCTGACAGGGTTGAAGACTAGTCATAGCCAACCTAAGCTGTTTAGCATTGAGAAAGGTGATATAGATTCGAGGGGATGGTTTTCAGGTGGCTTACAATCTAAAGCCAGGACATGAGTCAGGTGTAGCCTTAAATGATAAGTCTTTTAATTTAGGATAGATGACAATGTTCTATCTTAATGACAAAATTGAGTGTTAGGTTTATCTATACTTTATAAATTACAAAATGCTAATAGTTGTGCTCTATATTGAGAGAAAGGCATAGTTTTTTATTAGAACAGAAAGGGGGAAATGTTGTGGATGGCTCTGTGCTGCTTGTATTTTTATGTTAATTCTGCTCTCCCAGGAGAGGTAGTCTGGAATGAGGTATGAGTCATGTACTCAAGTGGCTTCTTGTGAACCAATCCCATAATGAATAAAGAAGCCAGTAACTGGGTGAGTAGGAGAGACTTCCAGGTTAGATGGAGGAAGAGAGGAAACAGGAAAGAGTCAGGCCCTTTTGGAATGGAGATAGAGTAAGGGTAAGATGTAGCCGGGCATGGTGGCGCACGCCTTTAATCCCAGCACTTGGGAGGCAGAGGCAGGCGGATTTCTGAGTTGGAGGCCAGCCTGGTCTACAGAGTGAGTTCCAGGACAGCCAGGGCTATACAGAGAAACCCTGGGGGGGGGGGGGATGTAGCTGCTAGAGTTTCCCAGGTATCATGGCGGATCTGCAAGGATTAGAGACCAGAGTAATCAGATTTTAATAAGGTTTACAAGATTAGGTTTTAGTTGTTGCGCCCAGAGATTGAGTTACCATTGTTTCTGGTTTTTTGTTTTTTTGTTTTTTTGTTTTTTGTTTTTTGTTTTTTGAGACAGGGTTTCTCTGTATAGCCCTGGCTGTCCTGGCACTCACTTTGTAGACCAGGCTGGCCTCGAACTCAGAAATCCACCTGCCTCTGCCTCCCGAGTGCTGGGATTAAAGGCGTGCGCCACCATGCCCGGCACCATTGTTTCTGGAAAGAAAAAAAAAAAAAAAAAAAAAAAAAAAAAGCAAAACAAAGAAACCCAAACCTACTACCTTGAACCAAATCACCACTCTAGCCATTTTCACCTTTCTCTATGCTGGCATCCTTTTCTGCCGAATTGTGTATTTAAAAACTATTTCTCACTAGGTAGTGGTGATGGGGCACACCTTAATCCCAGCACTCAGGAGGCAGAGGCAGCTCTGCGAGTTTGAGGCCAGCCTGGTCCACAGAGAGCTTCAGGAAAGCCTGAAGCTTTCAGAGAAACCCTGTCTAGAAAAAAATAAAAATCTAACCAGCCAAACAAACACAAAACAAAACAAAAACAAATAAACAAAACCAAAAACTGTTTCACTCTGAGTGAAACTATGTCTCAAAAACCAAACAAGCAAACAAACAAACAAAAAAACCGCTGTTTTCATCAGTATGGTGAATTTGTTATTACAAAGTGAAGGTCCTGTTTCTCACACATTCCAATGAGGAGTGGGGGGAAGGTTGGCTAACTTTTGGTTGGAAAAGTATTCATTTCCTCTTCCCATTCAGCTCCATTTGTTTTGCACCTCTCCCCCACCACCAAACAACAACAAAAAACCCAAAACAAATCTGAGCTTTAGAGCAGAAATTAACTACCAAAAAAAGAAAAACCTGTATTACCCAGATCACCTACTGAGAGAGTTCTATAATTAAGACCCAGGATCTGATTCTCTTACATATCATTTTCTATAAAACTTCAAAGCACAAAGTAAATACAGAAAAGGAAAAAATATCTCTAGGAGCCTCAAAAGGCAGCAGAGTTAATCAGCAAAAGCAGATCACAAGCCCAAAGGAAAAACTCTCTGGGGTCATTAAAGAAGTGAGAATTGAGCAACAAACCAAACAGCCATTGCAACCAAACTTAGCTGTGATACAGAAGAGACAGGCTCCATCAAGAGCAAACTGTACACTTCCCCCTCAACTTCCACGGCAGAGTAGAGATGATTAGTATCTGAGAGTCATCTCAGAAAGCTTACAGGTCCACAGGTGCTCTGTGGCCACCCATTGTACTTAGACTGTATGCTCAGCATTACTTGCATTACTTCAGTTTAATTATTCTACTTGCAGCCCTGAGGTATTAGGCAAAGCACATCCCCAGCCACTGAGATACCAAACAACCCTGGCCACAGGAAGGAGGAGAAATGCAATATTCACAAGCCTTTGGGCATACACTCATGGAACAGTAAAGCCTTTTAAGAATCTCACAAAGTAGACGAGCCCAAGTACTGTAAAAGGTATTTTTGGTATGGTACTTTTACTGTGCATGTGTGTGCAATTAGGACAAAGTATCAAATAAAGACAAGAGGCTTAATTTAAGTAACAATTCTGAGTGTCTCTCTTAGGAAATACATCAAAAAGATACTACAGGGGCTGGCAAGCTAGATTGGCAGTTAAGAACTGCTCTTGCGGGGTTGGAGAGATGGCTCAGTGGTTAAGAGCGCCGACTGCTCTTCTGAAGGTCCAGAGTTCAAATCCCAGCAACCACATGGTGGCTCACAACCATCCGTAACAAAATCTGATGCCTTCTTCTGGAGTATCTGAGGACAGCTACAGTGTACTTACATATAATAAATAAATAAATCTTTAACAAAAAAAAAAAAAAAAGAACTGCTCTTGCAAAGGGCACAAGTTTGACTCCCAGCCTGTACCTCCAACTTTTTTTTTCCTTCCATTTTTTATTAGATATTTTCTTAATTTACATTTCAAATGCTATTCCGAAAGTCCCCTCCCCCCTCCTTGCTCCCCTGTCCACCCACTCCCACTTCTTGGCCCTGGTGTTCCCCTGTATTGGGGCATATAAAGATTGCAGTACCAAGGGGCCTCTTTTTCCAATGATGACCTAAAAAGTGTGTAGCCCAGGCTGGCCTCGAACTCGTGATCCTCCTGCCTCTGCCTCCTTCAGCAAATCCTACCGGCATGCGCCACCACAACCGGCTGTACCTCCAACTTTAAGGGGATCCCACAGCCTCTGGTTTCCACACACATTGGACTCATTCATTTGTTCATACCCATACTTACACATATTATTTTAAAAATAAAAATAAATCTTTAAAAGTTCTATAGGATACATTTCTAAATAGATTAGAAGAAAAAAATCATGCAACTAAATGCAATTAGCAAAATAAATACTTAGAAATATATTATGTATTGGGGCTTACAGTTCAGAGGATGAGTCTATGATCACCATGGTGGGTAACATGGCAGTAAGAGGAACATGGAAGTAGGCAAGCAGGCATGGCAGAGCTTATATCTGATCCACAAGTGAGAGGCACAGAGGCAGAAGAATATTATGAAGCCAGGTATAGTGGCACACTCAGGTTAAGGCAGCCTAGGCTATACAGTCAGACCCTATTTCAAAAAAGGTCCCCAAATATATATATATTTGTGTATATGGGTATACATATGTGTGTATGTGTGTATATATACATGAAATACTCTTAGCCTATGCAAGCTTCCACCAATGTGTTATTAAATGTGTTCTGAACTATTTTATCATAATTAAATGGCTTACTGTACAGATCCAGCCAGGTTGCCTTTCAAAATATATTTTTGGTTGTAAGCCTAGCCTTTAACAGCTGAGCCATCTCTCCAGCCCATCAAAATATAAAGGAAGTATATCATCCTTTTGTGAGAGTTTGAATGAGAATTGATCCCATAGGCTCATATTTGAGTACTTGGTCCCCAGTTTGAGAAGATTAGGAGGTATGGCCTTATTGGAAGAAGTATATAACTAGGTTTGAAGTTTCAAAAGCCCACACCATTTCTACTTAGCTGCCTCTCACTTTGTGGATCAAATATAAACTCTCAGCTACTGCTCCAATGCCATGCCTGCCTGCTTACTGCACTGATGGTCAGACTTACCCTCTGAACTATAACCCCCCAATAAACTCTGCTGAAAGTTGCATTGGTTGTATTGTCTTATCACTGTAGTAGGAAAGTAAGACATCTTTAAAGACTAGAAATATTAGGCCGGGCGTGGTGGCGCACGCCTTTAATCCCAGCACTCAGGAGGCAGAAGCAGGTGGATTTCTGAGTCGAGGCCAGCCTGGTCTACAAAGTGAGTTCCAGGACAGCCAGGGCTATTCAGAGAAACCCTGTCTTGAAAAACCAAAAAAAAAAAAAAAAAAAAAAAAAGACTAGAAATATTAACTTACTGAATAAGTAAGATCCATTAAAATGTTATATTCTTCATAAAAGTTTTGATTTCTTTGAGTATATTATGACTGAAGATCATAAATTAGATAAATATAATTACCAAACTAGATTTACCATTGAATTAAGAAGCCAAGACCAAAAACTTATTTTTATTTTTAATTATGTGAACACGTGTATGTCTGTGTGGGATTATTCACACGAACTCAAGTGCCTGCAGAGGCTAGAAGCATCACATCTAACTAGAGCTAGATACAGGTAGTTGTGAGCCACCTGATGTGTGTGCTGGGAACCCAACTTGGACCCCCTAAAAAAAGGGCATATGCTTGCTCTTAACTGCTGAGCAACTAACTCCAGCCCTGACATTCTAAAATTTTAACTGATTGTGGAAGTCTTTCCCTTTCAATAAGAATGCTAGTATTAGAGCAAGAAATTTTAATATACACAACCTAACGAAGTCACTAAGTCACTGAGGACTTTGGATCATGTTCACAAGAACAAAACAAGCACTGAATCTTGCTCTCTGACCTACAACCTGTACAAACATCCTTTGGAAAGTCTACCATCCAATCTTAAAATGGGAATAAACAGTGAGGTAAGTCAGTCGAAAAGTAACATCTCACAGGATTTTGGGTATTTTAATAATCTGTGAAAAGCAAACAGGGAAATGTTTGCTTCCAATGGAAAGCCAGTATTATCTAGGTCACCTTCTGGGTTACAGCTTCTGACCTTATGGTAACATTACAGCTCTCTAACCTGTAGATAATTGATAGACAGGCAAACAAATTTTCATATACAAACAACAAAGTTTATCAAGGTTCAGTAAAAGTTCTAACTTCCATCCCCACTTGCAGAAACTAGTCTCACCACCACTTGCACATTTTCTTTTCTTAATTTTTTTGTTTTCCTTTGTTTTGAGACAGACATACTATTATGTGGTTCTTGACTGACCTGTTACTTAATATGAAGTCCAGGCTGGGCTCAAACTCACAGAAATCCCGTTCCATCAACCTCCCAATTGCTGGGATTACAGGTGTGTGCTACCACACTGGGCTGGCTCATTTTCAATATCTCTGCTATAGAAATGTATGTATTTTTTTATTTCTCTTTTAAATTAATTATAAGTGACAAGTTTCCCTATTATGGCCAAAAGTTTTTAATATGTTCATTTTAATATTTGGATGCACATCATGATTTCACCTTTTTTTCTAAAGCACACAGCTAAGAAAAAATACATTAAAATAAAATACAAACTGGAAAATCTCCTCCCCTACTCCCATTTTGGATAAGTGGACTCAAAAAGCAGGTGAATTTCTGGCACAGTTACTTTTCTGATTTAAAAATCCATCTAGTGAGCACATGCTTTTAATCCAGCACTCAGGAGGCAGAAGTAGGTGGATCTCTGTGAGTTTTGAGGCCAGTCTGGTAAACATAGCAAGTTACAGGCCAACTGGAGTTATATACCAAGATCATCCCCCTTTAAATAAAAACAAGATAAATTATTATTTGTGTGTTTATTTTTATTTATCAGATGAGTCACCATAAAAAAAATTTTACCTTTTTTTTGGGGGGGGGGCGGGGGGTGAGACAGGGTTTCTCTGTATAGTCCCGGCTGTCCTGGAACTCACTTTGTAGACCAGGCTGGCCTCCAACTCAGAAATCTGCCTACTTCTGCCTCCCAAGTGCTGGGATCAAAGGCATGTGCCGCCACCACCACCCAGCAAAAAATTTTAAAAGAAAAATAAAAGTGCTACTGCCTTTGCACAAGGTTTCTGTGGATATTAAATACTGTTAAAATGGGGAAAAAAATTATAGGCCAGCAAGATGGCTCAGCAGGTAGAGAAAGGCATTTATTTGCCAAGAAAACTTGGGGATCTGGGCTCAATCCCTAGAATCCACATAAAGGTATAAGGAGAGACCAGACTCCACAACATTGTTTTCACACACACACTTTAATCACTGTAGAAGCTGGGCATGGTATTTACACCTATAATACCAGCTTTTGGGAAGCTAAAACAGGAATGTTTTTGGGTTCCAGGCCAGTTGGGGCTGCAGAGGGAGTTCCAGCCACAACTACAGAGTTAAGACCCTGTGTCAAAAATAAAATAAAGCTGGGCATGGAGGCGCACGCCTTTAATCCCAGCAGGCCTTTAATCCCAGCACTCGGGAGGCAGAGGCAGGTGGATTTCTGAGTTCAAGGCCAGCCCGGTCTACAAAGTGAGTTCCAGGACAGCCAGGGCTATACAGAGAAACCCTGTCTTGAAAAACCAATAAAATAAAATAAAATAAAATAAACCCATAATGAATCACTACTGATAACCAACACTTACTTAATGTTTGAAAAATGAATTATCTAATGTTAATTTTTTTCTTCTTCAAAAACAGCAACATAAAACAGACTTTGCAGAGACCATGAAAAAAGTTAGGAGCTGGGAAAGACCTTAAGTAGTTTAATTTTTATGCTTAACATTATATTTTTCTTACAGAGAGTAGTAATAGAATATACTTATAACCATATGTCCTGGTTTGGTAAGAAATACATTACAGCAATTTTTAACCTTCAGTATCAAATAAATCAATCAGAAAGCTACAAGTGCCCTTTGACCTACCAACAAATAGGACTAAATCAGCTACCTACTGTGCTTGCAGATCATAAACCTGTATGTTTCTGACAGTCAAACAGATTCTGGGAAAGTGTATAAAAACACTTTTAAAAAGGACTGAGCAAAATAACCACAGGCTTTCTTCTACTCTTGACAAGAAAACAACAACAAAATACTTAATAAAGATCAGCTCTGACATGGCATCCTTGTCCTAGATTCCTCCATTAGAATCTGAAAACAAATTTTTGCTTCTAATGCTTTTAAACCTAGGAGCCATTAAGACTGAAACTCAATAAACAATTGATCTATTCCACTTTAGACCTACCTGTCAAACACAGTTCAAAACAAGAAAAGAATGTCCAGTGAATAGTCACTCTGGTTGCAAATACAAGGAATTCAAGGAAGCCTAAGATTCACAGTGATACTCTGCCTCAGAAGTAAAAAGAAAGAAATTAAAGGCTGAGGATGTAGCTCAGATAGAATGGCTACCTAGTATTCGTGAGGCTTTGGGTTCAATTTTCAGCACCACATAAATTGGGTGTGGTTGAGGCATGCCTGTAATCTGAGTCCTCTGGAGATGGGAGCAGGAAGAATGAAAGTTAATGTCATCCTCAGCTACAAACAGGTGACAACTCAGAAAACAAAAATGAATTAAGCAGCAGGCAGTAATACACATGTGCAACCCCAGCACTCAGGGTGTGAGTTTAAGGCCATCTAGTGCTGCAGTGTAAGGAAGGCTCTGTCTCAAAACTACAACAAAAGTTAGCGGTGGGAGTGATACATGCCTGTAATTCCAGCACTTGTGAAAAAGAAAGGAAGATATGGAGTTCAAAGCCAGCCCTAACTATGAATGAAGTTTGAGGCTAGCCTTAACTACATGAAACCTGTCTCAAAAAGAAAAAGAGGCATGGACATTAATTATAACAAAAAGAGAAACAAGAAAAACACTATAGAAGTGTAAATTTGTTTAAATTTACTATACAAATCTGGCACTATACATTTTGACAAAGTTTTATGTTTACAAAGAGACAAGTTCAAGATTTTAACAATGCATGCCTTTAATCCCAGCACTTGGGAGGCAGACACCCAACTGCTCTTCAGAAGGTGATGAGTTCAAATCCCAGCAACCACATGGTGGCTTACAACCACCTGTAATGAGATCTGACGCCCTCCTCTAGTGTGTCTGAAGTCAGCTACAGAGTACTTATGAAGAATAATAAGAAAACGAATCCTTGGACCGGAGAGACCAACCGGAGAGAGCGGGGCTGGCCGGAGCGAGCGGAGCCGAACAGGGCTGAATGGGGCCAGCCGGGGCCGGCCGGAACAAGCAGGGCCGCCTGGAGCGAGCAGGGGTCGACCGGAACAAGGGAAAACAACAACAGCAACAACAACAACAACAACAAACAAGCAAACAAAAAGAATGTAACAATGTCATTCATACCACCCAAACACAAGAGACATGTTTATCAACTATAAACTGAATAAATTGCAACATATTTATATATGGTAATACTATAGAGTAACAAGAAAACATAAAGATACAAAACACTGAACAAATAGGCTACTCACAAAATAATGTATGTTTCCACTTAAAATTCTGAAAATCAACATAGTAAATCTAAAGTGAGAGGAATAACTGCCTTTAATGAATGTGGACTAGGAGTGGAGGGACATGAGACCTGCTGGAGTACTAGGAATTCTTTTTTGTTTTGATCTAGGAGGTAAGGATCGTTACATACCTATTTATACATATAGAATTTATTGTACAATTGCTCTTTGCAGCCTTCGGGACTGGGAGGAGAGCTGAACTCTCTTGAGTTTGGCTCAGGATGATAGGTGGGATGCCTACTCTTGGTTGTCAACCTGACTGCATCTAGAATTAACTAAAAATCCAAGCACCTGGGCATACCTGTGAGGCATTTTTCTTGACCATATCATTTAAAGTTGGAAGACCCACCTTTAAATCTGGGCCACACCTTCTCATGGTGTGGCTTATATAAGCTTTATATAGGCTTATATAATCTTTATATAGGCTTATATAAAGGACAAGCTTATATAAAGAAAGAAGCTTTTGCATTTCACCTGCTTGCCCTCATTCTCTCTGGCAAGTTCATATATCCTACTGCTGAGTCATTGCTTCACTGGTGTTAGAACCTAGGTCTTTGGGACTCCAATGCATACTGAAGACCAGCTGAGACATTTAGCCTCATGAACTGAGCAACTATTGGATTCTTGGACTTTGTCAGGAGACAGCCACTATTGAAATAGCTGAACCACAATCTGTAAGGAACTCCTATAGATCCCCTCTTTATATAGGTATGTAGGTAGGTAGGTACGTACGTACATGTGTATGTATGTACATACATACATACATAGATTCATTCATTCTACCTGTTCTGTTCCTATAAAGAACCCTGACTAATATGTATCATCAACCTGACTAGTATGTACCACTACTCATGGCTCCCATTGGTTTTAAGCCTGCACTGCCTTGGTGAACAGTCCCTGAAACACTCAAAACACACATCTTGAATGTGCCAGATGACTGATAAAGCTGTATCAATTTGGCCTTCACTATGCCATTTATTACATGGGCTTTTCTCTCAGTAATTAGACTCTGTGTATTTATACATGAAGACTGATTCACTACAAATCAATTCCCCATGGAAAATTCTTAACCCCAGGCTGGTTCTAAATTCTGCCACCTATGTGTACAAACTATTTGTAATAGTAATGTCTATTAATTAAGGCAAATTTTACTAAAAATTACTGGCACATAAAATGCAAAGTTAGCCAAATTTGGGGGTTGTAGCTTATCTATTTATAATCTCCCTTTTCTTTAGACTAAAGGCTTTATAAATTATTAAGAATAAGACTGGAACAATATAAAAAAAACCGTACCTACTCTACAATTTTCTCCAGGGTGCCCACACAATTTTAAGTGCTATATCAAATGAAATTTCCCTTTCTTCCAATTAATCCTACAATCAAGAAACCTGGCTCAAATAATAAAAATAACTTTTTGTGTCAATCTCAGTTTATTCTTAAATTCCATTTGAGATTCAGAAAAATAGTATCCCAGAGAGAAAGAGAGAAAGAAAGCGAGAGAGCAAGGGAGAGAGATCAAGAGCGCGAGAGAGAGCAAGAGAGAGAGAGAGAGAGAGAGAGAGAGAGAGAGAGAAAGAAGGCTGGAAAGAAGGCTCAGTGGTTAAGAGCAATGGTTGCTTGTCTAGAAGACCTGGGTTAATTATCAGCACTCACATGGTGGCTCACAACCATCTGTAACTCCAGTTACAGAGGATCCGATGCCTTCTCACCTCTGTTTTACTGCACAAATCAAAACATCCATACACATAAAGTAAAGATGCAAAATAATAAAAATAATTTTTTAAAAGTCAAAGGTCATGAATCAAGTTCAAAGACCTGGATTTTCTGTTAATATGATGAGTATTATGTCTTCATATATGTCTGTGCATCAGTTACATGCCTGGTGCAGAAGAGGTCAGAATGCATTGAATCTGCTAGAACTGAAAGTATAGTTGTTAGCCACCATGTGGAAATCAAACCTGGGTCTTCTGGAGTAGCAGCTAGAACTTATCACTGAGTAATCTCTCCAGCCCCAAGATTTTATTATTACTCTGTTTTAAAAACTGATGGCAGCTTGACTTCAAAAAGTGCCCCAGAAATGTTGAGCAGGAAAGCATTAATTTCTTCAGGAATCTGTCCTCCTGCAGATGATCGTGTACTATAGATTTATCCAGATACATCCCAAGATAACAAGGCTTGAGTCATGGCCAAAATAACCTAAGCAACATTGCAAGAAGCTTGCTCACTCCCCTACTCATAGGGAAATAAAGCCTGCATATGAGCAGTCAGCTGTATTAGAGACCTGCAACTGGGATTTTCAACCTCGGGACTGCTGACATTCTAGGACACACCCTTAGTTGGGGAGATCCTGGTCATTACTGGATACTTGATTTTTGTTCCTGGCTTTAATCTAGCCAAAGTCATCAAAAGTTCCTCAGAAGCAAAACTGCCTAGGTTAAGAACTTACCTAAATAAACAATTACCATCAAAATAAGGTAAGCTTGTCTTACCTAGAATACCTACAAACTTATTCCTCAAAAGATACCTATAAAATATACTGGCTTTATGAAGTAAATTTTCCTTTTGACAATTCCCAAAGTGATTATTATTAGATGAAACTGAGGAGAACATGGATGAAGATGTTGCCAGAGTCAAGTAAGAAAGCCTGCTACAAAATTGCCTAACTTGGAATTCTCTCTTGAGATAGCCTCTGTAGAGGAACATGCTCATTTATTCTCCCTGAGACATAGATGGAAAGTGTTACAGTCCCATGACATGTCACGTAACTAAATGGAAAAAGACAAGTAAACCACCCTAAGCAGACAGACAAAACTGAGACAGGGACACACAAAGCTCAAGCTCCTTCATTACATGCAGACTCTAGGTGAGCTTCACACCTTCTCTCCAACATCTGTTCACATAGTGGTTTTCAGCCCTATCACTCACTAATCCCTTTACATGTAAGGCTGTTCAGCATTTTGACATTATACATATAGGTACAAACTGCAATGCTTTAACTGCAATATAAAGGAACATAAGATTGTGTAATACATCAGGGACTTTAAGGCACGCTGATACTAGGAGACAAGAATCTTTCCCCATATGCATTTCCAAAGTGCACCCTTCAAATGATTACAATTTCTGTTCTTCCTAAACCCTCCATTGTCAGCCACAATGATCAATAACCTCTACCTATCAGAGATTTGTTCCAAAGGCAGTATTACAAAGGTGAAAGAAGGAGATCTTCTCAAATATTCCACTTAAGATAAAACTACTTTGTTACTTAACTGCTGTGGAACTCAACAAGAATCTAGTTTTTCATTTATTATCAGAGGATGTCAGCATATTTATCAAGGCTTTTGGTAAAAATTTAGTAAGTATGTAGACTATCTCTTTCTGCATCTAATACATTCTTGATGTGAGTTATAAGAACTATACTATTATTCCAGAATTCACCTCATACTGATTTCCTACCTACTGTTTATCTTATTCTGATAACATAAGGGATAAATAACTAGACTCATGTACAATATTAAGTTCACTGTATGACTTTCAAGATTGTTCTTAATTAGGGCCTGGTGAGCAGAAGATTCTAAGTTCAAAGCCTACCTAAGACAGTAAGATCCTGTCTCAAAATAAAATATTAAAAAAAGTGATGAGGATTTAAGTATAGCACTTGCCTAGCATGTAAGACACTGATCGAACACACACACACATTTTTTTTTTCTTTTTCAATTATAAAACATTTTCCTGTACTGAGGGTTTTTTTTTTCACTTTCTTAGGTCCTTTTTTTTCTCCAGTTGGCACAACAGTTTTATATATCATAAAAAGCAAAAAGAGAGCCTTGAACTCAGATCATAATAAAAATGTACTATGAAAACCTAGGTCTGGTCTTTTTTTTTTTTTTTTTTTTTTAAAAAAAAAACAACTTCTTAGATCCAGGCAATAACACACTATAGTTAAGAAAGATAATAGCCTTTCTAATGAAAGTACTTTTATGCAATTTCTATGTTATCTTTAGAAAATTACTGGTCAAAAGATCATTCGTATTGGGCTGGAGAGATGGCCTAGTGGTTCAGAGCACTGACTGCTCTTCCAGAGGCCCAAAGTTCAATTCCCAGCACCCACATGGTGGCTTACAACCATCTGTAACAGAATCCGATACCTTCTTCTGGTATGTCTAAAGACAGCTACAATGTACTCATTCATATACATAAAATAAATAAATAAATCTTAAAAACATTTTAAAAAATTCATTTGTATCTATGTCAATTCCTTATTGCAATAAGTTGAACAAAATCTCCATTCTACAGTACCAGGAAGTCATCAATAGATATGATGAGAGCAAGAGAAATAACTCAGAGCAAAAAGCATTCCAAATATATTAAATGAATGCAAGTCCTAATCAGATTTAAAAGTTTATTAACCCTACCCCAAAATAAGTACAAAGTCCTTACAGGAAGAAATACTCTACTTCTGTATGGGAATTCAGCATTTACATACACGTTCAGATATATTAGAGGAAAGCCAGCAACTTCTCATTGTAAGAACTGTTCTCCATTAACTATCCAATATGCCAACAGCAACTGTCTCTTGGTCAGATTGTTGCAAGGAGGAGATGAAGGGGGATGGAGAGATTAGATTGCTTTTATTTAGTTTCCAACATTTCTAAACGTAATTCTCTTATAATAAAAATGTAAATAAGGCTATTTATTACCTACTGAGAATTCAAAAAATTTGGGACAAGAATCTATTTTCATTAGACTTTTCATTAGGCTCTGAAGACTAAGCAAGTATTCCTGTCTCTCATCTGCACTATACAGACTTCAAGGTCAGCTCCAGCTTCCTAAGGTATTCACAGACATCCTGTATACTTAGTGATATGCTGTCTCGAAGAGCCCAGCATGATGGCGCACTTAGAAGATTGAAGGAGGATTGCTAGTTCAAGGCCATCCTAGGCTACACCTAAGAGCTTCTGCCTCAAAAACAACAGAGGCAAGCCTAGAATTCTAGGCCAGCCTGATCTACATAGCAAGTTACAGGCTAGCCTGGACTACATAATGAGCCCCCCACCCCATCTCCAATAACCAACCAAAAGAACCCAAACAAACAACCAAAATTAATCCCAGCACTAGAAGGTAAAGGGAGGGAAATGACTAAAAGTTCAAAGCCAAGTGTACCTGCTGAGTTCCAGGCCACCCTGAGTTCCAGGGGCAGCCATTGTTTCAGGAAGAAAAAAAAAAAAAAAGCAATTGCTCTAGTGGTAGGAGCAGGAAGAGCGAAAAGCTGTGAACAAGGGCTGTAGAAAGATCCTCAGGAAATTTCTAAGTTCCACATCCACCATATTCATCCATTTATTCATCCCGATCATTCACAGGCCAGTTTCAGAAACGAAACGAAAAGAAACGAAAAGAAACGAAAAGAAACGAAACGAAACGAAACGAAAAGAAAAGAAAAGAAAAGAAAAGAAAAGAAAAGAAAAGAAAAGAAAAGCGACAGCGAATGCTGAGCTTTGAGCAAAAGCAAGCACCGGAGGGGAAGCGGCCCCATGACTCAGAGCCTTCTGACCGGGAGAGAAGGGCTCCGACTCACCAGCTTGAGGAGGTCGGTTCCGGGCATCTTGCTCTGCAGCCGGCTCCCTCCCCGAGGCTACCCTGCTCCTGCTCCTGCTCCTGCCTCTGCGTCTGCAAAGGGGAAACGCGTGTTCACTCCGCAGCCTGGCCGGTGTCGCCCCTCTGCGGGATCCCCCGGCGGGCTTTGGCAGCGCTCGGGCCGACCCCGAACCCCCGGCGTCCCGGAGCAGAGGAGCCCGCGGCGTGCACACGGGGACACGCCCCTTCCCCGGGCCCAGGGCGCCGCCGCCTCTCCGCACAGCGGGACCCAGGGCTCCTCCGGCCCCGGCTGGCCTTTCCCCCGCGCTCCGCGGCTGATGGCTCTCGGCGCCCCCGAGCCCCTGAACCCTGGCGCCACTGCTCAGCCCCGGCCACAAACTCGCGCCTAGGTCTTCCCCCACGCCACAGCAGCCGGGGAACCCACACCTCACAGCTTGGCTCCCTCTTAGCCTGGCTCCCCTCAGCCCAGCTCTCCCTCAACCCGCTCGCTCTCAGCCTGAGCCCCGCTCCCCTCAGTCCGCTCCCCCCTCAGCCCGGCTTCTCTCAGACCCTGTTCCCCTCAGCCAGGATCCCCCTTAGCCCGGATCCCCTCAGTCTGGGCGCCGCTTCCCTCAGCCCAACTCTCTCTATGCCACGGACCTGCTCCCCTCAGCTCTGCTTCCTCTCAGCCTGAGCCCTGCTCCCCTCAGCCCGGATCTCCCTCAGCCATGCTCCCCTCAGTCCGGGCCCCGCTCCCCTCAGCCCAGCTCTCCNTCTCCCTCAGCCCAGATCTCCCTCAGCCCCGCTCCCCTCAGCCCAGCTCTCCCTCAGCCCCGTTCTCCCTGAACTACAGACCCACTTCCCTCAGCGGAGCTCCCCACAGCCCGGTTCCCTCTCGGGCCCCCAACCACAGCTCGGCCTCCCTCCTCTCCCCTCCGCCCCGGCCCTGATCCCTCCAGCTCCTCCCGGCTCCCCACTGCTCCCGCCGGGTCCAGCCCGCCGCATGCGGCTCCACCTCCTCAGGCCGTGGACCCGGCGCCTTCTTTCCCCGCAGAGGCTCCGCTGGCCGCCGCCCACCTCACGCGCCTCGGTTCTGCGAGCGACTCACTCGGCGGCTGCTGGACCCGGGTTCCCCCTTCCGCCGCCGCCGCCGAGATTGGAGGTGCGCCGCCGCCGGCCCCGCCCCTCCCGGAAATGGCCTTGGGGTACCCGCCCGCCTCCAAGAGCCCCGGCCGTGCGCGCCCTCGCCGCTGTCGGGCGCGCGCACGTCCGACGCCGCGCTGGGCTCGCCCCGCAGCCCTGCGCCCGCCGACTGCTGGGTCCCGGCTGATGGGGAGCCGGGCTGGAGGGTCCCGGCTGTGGCGTCGGGGCGACCCAGGCGGGAGTTTGTGGCCAGGGCTGAGAGGCTCGGCGCCGAGGTTCGGGGCGCCCAGAGCCGTGTGGGCGTGCGCGCCGCCTGCTGGCGGGGTAGGGACTGTGTCTAAGCCGGATAGCGTGTCTAGGGGTCTCCCCTAGAGCCAGCAGCTGGCCCTGTAGGTTTACAACTTCTTCAGGCTACTCTTTTTATTTGTCTTTTGTTGCTATTGTTGTTTGTTGTTGTTTTGTGATGCAGGCTTTTTATACTAAGTTGCTGAGACTGGCTTTTCTGTAGGGCAGTCAAAGGCTTTGATCTCGGTATTCTCCTGCCTCACCACAGCCTTCCAAAAATCTAAGGCGACATCTCTCTAACAATTCTTTGTTTTGATCCAAGTTCTGATGTAGGCCATGGTGGTCCTGTATCTTAGGATAACTTTGAACTCACAATCTTCCTGCTAGCCACTACGCTCAGCAGTTTAGGGGCTGGTTAGTGTTTGTTGGAGACAGGGTCTCACTCTGTCAAGTAAGCTATAAACTGGCCTTGAACTTGAATCAATCCTCCTGCCTCAGGCTCCCAAGTACTGAAATTATACCCATAAAAAGCTGGTTATGTGAAATGACTGGAGAGGGAGGGCTCAGTGAGGGTGGTTCCCAGCACCCACTTAAGATGGCTCCCAACAACCACTCCGGGTTCATGGACTCTGACATTGTCTTCTGGCCTCTGAGGCCACACACATACACACACACACACACACACACTTACACATAAATAAAAATAAATGCTCCGGCCGGGCGTGGTGGCGCATGCCTTTAATCCCAGCACTCGGGAGGCAGAGGCAGGCGGATTTCTGAGTTCGAGGCCAGCCTGGTCTACAAAGTGAGTCCCAGGACAGCCAGGGCTAGACAGAGAAACCCTGTCTCGAAAAACCAAATAAATAAATAAATAAATGCTCCAAATAACTAACTTGAACTTAGCTGGGCGTGGTGGCGCACGCCTTTAATCCCAGCACTGGGGAGGCAGAGGCAGGCGGGATCTCTGAGTTCGAGGCCAGCCTGGTCTACAGAGTGAGTTCCAGGACAGCCAGGGCTACACAGAGAAACCCTGTCTCAACAAAACAAAACAAAACAAAAAACTAACTTGAACTTGGTGTGGTGGTTTGTTCCTTTAGTTCCAGCATTCAAGAATCTGAGGCAGGAACATTGCTGCAATTTTGAGGCCAACCGGGGCTTCAAAACAAGACCCTACTCCCCAACCCCAACCCTTGCATTCTGGTCACAATTGGTCACTTCTAGCCAGTGTCTGCAGACAAGACTGATCTAAGCAACCACCTGACCTGGGTCTTTAAAGGAAGAACTTTGAGATTTTACTATTTTAGGGTTTCTGTTACTATGATGAAACACCATGACCAAAGAAACTTGGGAAAGAAAGGGTTAATTTGGCTTACAGTTCCAGAGCACTGTTCATTATTAAAGGAAGTCAGGACAGGAACTCAAACAGGGCAAAACCTGAAGGCAGGAGCTGATGCAGAGGCCATGAAGGAGTGCTGCTTACTGCCCTGCTCCTCAAGGCTGGCTTGCTTATAGAACCCAGGACCACCAGCCCAGAGATAGCACCACCCACAATGGGCTGCGACCTCCCCCATCAATCCCTAATTAGGAAAATGCCCTACAGGCTTGCCTGTAGCCTGAATCTCATAGAGGCATTTTCTTAATCAATATTCCCTCCTCTGAGATGACTTTAACTTGTGTTAGGTTCACTGAGTGAGCAAGGGGTTGACCCTTGGCCTATTTTCTGTGTTGGAAACTTGATTTTCCCATCAAGGTTAAAGATGTCTGAATGAAAAACAGCATGTCAACTTGGTTAATGGAAACAGTACCACCCCAGCCTTCACTCCCCCAAAGGAAATAAACAGAGGGCAAATGGTATAAATACCAGGCAGAAATGGCATTTTCAGAAGCAAAGCTGGCAATCGCTACAGTTCAAGTGGAAGGACCCCCCCAGGGTCACAAAGGTCACCCTTCATACTAGGTTGGGGGAAAAAAAAAAGATGAATTGGCTTCTCAAATAGGTATGACTACACTGAAGTGCTAGAGCAGGTGACAGCACAGTGACAGCAGTGACAGTCAACTTTGCCCCCTTGTGAATGCTGATACTCAAATGAGGGCGTGGTTAGCAATGCCATCCTTATCGTCACCTGATGTGTCCACGATGGGACATTTTACCTCCTCTGCATCCCCTGACAGCACCCAGTCTCCCTCTCACAGCAGTTAAGACCCTGAAGAGATCTGGCAGGGCCTTCCTCACCCTTATACAACCAAAAGCCCCAGGTACCTCTCTCCTCCATCCAGATCCCCTGAGATAGCCCCTGATGGACACACGCCCCTTCCAATGTCTGCTCTTCAAGAGTTACATAAGACCTGCCCTGCACACTCCCTGTTCCCTCTTTTAGGACTTCTTCAGATCAGAGGTACTGTCTCCAGAGCTTTCCTTAGCTGCCAGATACATGTAAAATTATTTAATACTTAAGACTATCCCACCCCACCCCTGTGTGTACATGTGTGTGGCCAGGCATACCATGCATGAGTCAGAAGCTTGCAGATGATGTATGGATAATCAGGACCCTGTGATCACCTGTTTGAGCCCCCTACCGAACCCCAACACTGGTGAGCATGGCTATATGGGGTTTTTTGCATCGTGCTGGGGGTTCGAACTGAAGTCCTCTTACATGTACATGCTAAGCAATCTCCCTAGCCCCTCATCCTTGAATCTAGAATTCACACACCCAGGTGACTCGGGGACAGTGTCTGATCCCCTATATGCATCTGACTCTTCCCAGAAATATGAACTAGGTCAACTGTTTTGGCTGATCTTTTCTTTGGCAAGAACTATACTATGGTAAGCGTCCCTATTGTACATACTCATTTTGTGTCCTGGCTTGCCCATGTCCCTTGACTCCCAATCCCTCCCTCCTTTGTTAACGATGAATAAGGGCACAGAGACCAGAGAAAATGACATCTTCCAAACACACAGAAGAAATGGAGCTTAACCTGGAAGGCCAAGGCTTCCAACCTCAAAGGAAGCTGGAGGGGACTTGTTTATTAGTGACAGAGTGAGAGGGGCCACCTTCAGCTATTCTGAAGGATTCTAGAGAGCTCAGAATAAAACCGAGGCTGGAGGGAGCTGCACTTGGCACTTCTCAGCAGAGTGGAGACTATAAAACAGGTCTAAGCTTGCAGGCTTGATCTTGCGGTTCCTGACTGTTGCTTTTGCTTTCTCTCTCTCTCTCTCTCTCTCTCTCTCTCTCTCTCTCTCTCTCTCTGTGTGTGTGTGTGTGTGTGTGTGTGTGTGTGTGTGTGTGTGTGTGTGTGTGTACAAGGCTGTGGGAAGATCTGAGATTTGTGGCTCTGAGACCCTGCTCAAAAGGAATGTGGAAAAGTAAAGATAAGCTGATGGTAGGCAGATGAACAGGAGAGAGACCACATGGTTATAACATGGGATTCCAAAAAGAACCTCCACAAATATGAGCGTT